>JACVTC010000026.1:770000-997500 GCA_016946835.1 Neocallimastix lanati (nom. inval.)
ATTTTTATACTCTTTATTAATTCATTGTTAATAAAATTATAAATATTTAAATAATAATAAAATATAAATAATGATTTAATATACTATTATACTTTTTGCATTTTTTTTTTTTTTTTTTTTTTTTGTTTGTTTGTTTGTTTTTTCTAATTATTAAATAAATAATATGAATATTATTAATATATACCATTACTTAATTTATTTGTTTGATTATTATATGAATCATCGATAATATCACTGATATTATTATTACTGACAACATTAGTATTTTTTTTATTGATTATTGGTATAACTCCTTTACTATTTTGAAGCATGGATGTCTTTATTCTACTATTATCTTTAGCCTCAGTAATTGATGATGATTTATTTTGAATTGTTGGTAATTTAAAATTATCTGAATATTTTTTTTGTTTTCCAAATTCATAACTATATAATTAGAATAAATTTAAATAGTAATATAAAAATAATAATTTATATATATAAATAATTATAATAATAATAATAATAATAAAAAAAAAAAAAAAGCAAAAATAATTATGTTTAATAAATGATAATGTTTTTATTATTAAATAATAAAAATAATTATTTAAATATCACATATATATTATATTTAATTTTTATTATAAAAGATAAATTACCTTTTAGAATTATTTTCTTATTATTAAATTTTTGTTGTTCGTTTGTTATATGTTATATATAAAAAAAAAAAATTATAATGACATTATTAAATATATATATATATATATTTAGAATTGTAATTTATTATAAATAATGAAAAAAAAGAGAGATGTTATAAATTTACCATTTACATTTTTTAATGGAGGTAGTTTTTTCTTTGAATTTTCTATAGATTTATTACCCGTTTGATGATAAGCTAACTTTTCATTTAACATTCGAACTTTTTCTCTCAACTCTTTATTTTCTAATATCAATTTATTATTTCTAAGATGTACAGCTTTTGAATCATTTCCATTAACCAGATTATTACAAATATTATTAATAGATTTTATTGACACTATATTCATTCCACTGCTATTATTTGATTCATTTAAATTTCTTTTTAATTCGTTTTCTTTATCATTTAAACTTAAGTTTGAATTGATACTGTGATTGCTTTCATTAAATATTTGGTCAAATTCACCAAGGGAAGTCTTAACAATTAAATCATTTTCATCTATACTTGTCTTTGCACGTAATAAGATTTTTTTCTGAATTTTTTTTATATTATTGTTGTCATTAACATTATTATTAACATTATTATTATTATTATTATTATTATTATTATTATTACTATTTGGATCTTTATTTGAATTTGAATTTGAATTTGAATTTTCTTTATTATTATTCGATTTTAAATTTTCTTTTGAAATGTTATTATTTTCCTCTAATAAGTGAGAATCGGATTCTTTTATTGCTATATTATTTTCATTATTATTTTTATTATCTGTATTTTTATTATCAATATTATTATTATCAATATTTTTATTATCAATATTTTTATTTATATTTGAATTTTCATTAATAACAATTTTTGAATTATTTGGTTCAATAACACTACCGGATATATATTGTCTGTCCGTCATAGTGGCATTTCTTAATTCAAATGGAATAATAGAATCCGCTGATTTTTAAGAGATGATACTTTTATATTAGTATTTAAGATATCTTGAGAAATGATAATATTTTTCTAAATTATTTTTATTATTAATGTGATGAATATCACAAAAAAAAAAAAAAAAAAAAGAAAAAAATATATTTTTTTTGTATTTATAATATTATAACTATTGATTATATCTTGAGGAAAATTTTCATTAATGTCTATACTACTTTTTTTAATGATAAATTATTTGAAATTATGGATTTATTTTCTAAATTATTGTTTATTATTATTATTATTATTATTATTATTATTATTATTATTATTAATTGAATTAATATTTATATTATTATTATTAACCTATTAATATAATTTAATAATTAATAAAATTATTTGCTTAAAAAAAAATAATAATAAACGATATTAATAATTATAAATATAAATGAATTCAATAAATATATTACTAAATTAACCGTTATTTTTATACAAAAGATATTTTCTTATTCATAACTTTATGAAAAAGTATATAATTTTTTAATTCATTGGAATGTATAATATTTAATATTAGTTATAATATTGATAATAATAATACTATTATTATTACTTTATTATATTTAATCTAATATACTTTGTAAATCTATTAATTAGATATTAATACAAAACTAATTGTTAAAATATAAAAAAAAATTAATAATAATAGAAAAAAAAAAAATAAAAAGGAAAAAAAAATAAAAAGGAAAAAAAAAGGAAAAAAATATATATAATAAAAAAAAATTATTATTATTATTTATGATTAAAAAATAAAAAAAAAATATTTAATCTAATATACTTTGTAAATCTATTAATTAGATATTAATACAAAACTAATTGTTAAAATATAAAAAAAAATTAATAATAATAGAAAAAAAAAAAAAAAAATAAAAAGGAAAAAAAATAAAAAGGAAAAAAAAAGGAAAAAAATATATATAATAAAAAAAAATTATTATTATTATTTATGATTAAAAAATAAAAAAAAATTTTTTTAATAAAGTAGTATAAAAATAAAAATTAGAATGATATATAATTGTGAAAAAGATAAAAATAAAATAAAGTATAAAAGTCAAAATTCATAATATGTAATTTGTTTTTTACCCGATAATCATTTTTCTTTTATATATATATATATTTTATACTAAGATATTGAAAAAATATTGGATTAAAAATTTTTTGAATAATAAAAAATATATGTAAATATTAATACATATAAATGAATATTTAATTTATTAAAAAAAAAAAGTATATTTTTTTTTTTTTTTTTTTTTTTTTGGAAAAGTTTCAATAATATATATATAGTAATATCTTTTTAATAAAATTAATTATTTTAAATTTCTAATATTTAATTATAAAATATAATTATTAAAATAATTTTAATTAATAAAATTTAAAGCTTAACTGATTATTAGCGATTTAATCTTTTTTTTTTTTTAATAGGTTCTGAAGATCATCATAATTTAACTTTTTTTAAAAAAAAATAATTATAGTAACATTTTATTGATTATAAAAAAAAAAAAAAAAAAATTTAATTACTATATATTATAAGATTATTATAAAAGAAATTAAAATTTTAATTATTAATAAATTTTTACCTGTTAATTGTAATACCTTAATCATTTTCAAAAATTTTCCTTATATATATATAATATTATATATAAATAAGTAATAATATATATTAAAAAATATATAAAATAAATTATAAATTGAAAAAATCATTATCATCAACTGTCATCCATTATTTTTTAAATACTTAATTCACTCAATCATAATTTTAATATTTGATTTTTTTTTTTTTTTCTTCTTCTTCTAAAGATGAACAATTTTCTTACGATTATACATAATTTGTAAAGAAAATTAATTAGAATTATAATATTTATATTTTAATTCATAATATCTTAATAATAAATATATATTACATTTTCATTTGAATTTTGTTATACAGTTGATTTATAATTAATATATTCAGTACTAGAATATCATTATCAGATTGGAAATCTAAAAAAAAAAAAAAAAAAAAAAAAAAAAGAATTAATAATATTAATATGAAGAAGAAAATTGTTATTATTTAATAAAAGTTATATTATTATTACAATAATACTTAATCCTCTTCCTTAAGTTTGATAATTTAGAAATACATTTACCTTTATTAATATATATATAGATATATTAAGTTTCGTTTATTATTTTATAAGATAAAATAATAATTATATCATATAGTAATTATCTATTAGAGCATTTTCTAACCTAATGATAATAAACTTTTGTTGAGAGTTATAATTTTAACTAACGAATTTCTAGTTGTTTGAGATTTTTTATTTTTGCACTTTCTATTTTTATAATATTTTATTAGAAATTTTTTTTAATTTATTAATCAATATTGAAGAAAATACAATACATGTTAATGTTCTTTGTATTATCTTTTAAATTTACTATTTTTAATAATATACCTGATAAATTGACAAAAATAAAATTTTCCTTATCGGATTTTTTTTAATGTCAACAGATTAATATACAATGACTTCTACTAGAATAATCCTTTAATATATAACCTCTAATGGTTTTATTTGAATAACCTTTAACAAGAAAAAAAAAAAAAAATATATATATATATATGTATATATATATATATATAATAGATTTATAAAATATTTATTTATTTACTGGTTCATATAAATTAATTAATTAAATTATTTAATTATTCTTCAAATGTGTTAAATTTCCTTTCTACTAATAATCGAATAAATAAATTTTTTTTTTTTTTTTTTTATTTCTGTTCCTACAGCAATAATTTATTCCTAAGGTTATGAATTTTATATTTTTTTTATGTTTATTAGAAAATTTTGTTGTCTTTTTTGTTATTGATTTCACATCAAAATTTTTAAATAAGAACTAAAATAAAAATAAATTTATCCTTATTTCATAAATAGCTTTCAAAAACTACATTTGAATTCTCTTTTTGATTTTTTCCATATCAGTCATAGCACTTTCTAAGAAAAAAAAAAAAGTTAAATCATCTTAGGTAGTATTTACTTTATTTTAAAATACTTAATTAACAAATTTTGAATCATCTGAATGATTAATTAATTTTTTTATCATCTTTATGGCCTTTAAAATTATCAGAAAAAAAAAATAATTCACTTTCATTATTATTATATCTAATCTAATAGAATATATACATATACATATATTATTATTATTATTATTATTATTATTATTATCTTGCTTTGATTGAAATCTTATTTTAGGATTATCAATATTATCTTTATTATTAATAATATAATTGTTTGATTGAAAATTTCTTATTTTTTTGAGTCATTTTCAAGGGAGTATTGCATTTCGACATAATTTATGTTTGATCATTTATTCATGTATTACAATGTGGCTTGTAAAAATAAATGAATAGGAATAGGGTTAAATTTATTTTTATTTTTATTTTTATTTTTTTTTTTTTTTTTAATTTTAAAAACATTTACAGGAAAAAATATATATATATATATAATAAAGTAAATAAAAAATAAATAAAAATAAATAAAAAATAAAAAAATAAATAATAAAGTAAAATAAAAAATATAAAAAAATAAATAATAAAGTAAATTATAAAATATAAAAAAAAAAAAAAAAAAAAAAAAGTAAATTATAAAATAAAAAAAATAAATAATAAAGTAAATTATAAAATATATAAAAAAAAAGTAAAATATAAAATAAAAAAAAAGTATAAAATAAAATAAAAGATAAAAAAAAATAAATAATAGAGTAAAATATAAAATAAAAAAAAAAAAAAAAAAAAAAAAAAAAAAAAAAAAAGAATAAAATAAAATATAAGATAAAAAAAAAAATTAAAACAAAAAAAATTAAAATATAAAAAATAAAACTTTTAATTTAAAATATTTATAATAAATGGATGGTCAATTAGAAATAAGTGAAACTAATAAAGAAAAAAACCAAATCATTGTAAATAGAAAATATAAATTTAATTTATGGTATATAACGAATAATACAAAAATATTCAAATATACTAAATATAAAACAGGTAAAAAATGTAAATATTACATTATTCTAAATGATAATAATAAAGCAATAAAATATGAAAACAAACATACTCATCCAGGAAAAGAATATGATGCATCTGTATCAATAGTAAAACATAAAATGAAAAATGAAATTAGAAAAACCTCAATCCCATTTGATATAAATCCAAAACATATATAATGAAATATTTGAAGAAATTGGATTGATATGCCCTGAATATAATTCAATTAAATCCCAAATATCAAGATATATTAAAAAAACAACTACCTCCTGATATATCAAAATTTAATGAAATTCCAGATAAATCTGAATATTATATAAACGAAAGAGATGAAAATTTTATGATATTCAAAAATTCTAATATTATAATTTTTCAATCATCATTCCCCATTCCAAACAGAATTGTCTATAAAATACAACGAACATATGTTTGCTGATGGTACATTTTATATTGCACCAATATTTGGTTATCAAGTGTTTATAAGTGTTTATAACAAGAGTATTTGCTCCAGAAATAAATAGTTTTTATACTACATCACTATCTATATTAAATAATAAAGAACAAGCAACCTATGAATTGTTATTTGAAGAATTAAAAAAGAATGAAAGTAATTATAATAATAATATTATAGTTATACCAAATATTTTGCGTTGTGATTTTGAAAAAAGTATATCCAATGCTGCCATTAAAATATTTCATAATATTACTATTAAATATTGTATATGGCATTATAAAAGATCGTTTGAAGTTCAAAAAAATAAATTATGTTATAATGAAGTTGAAAATAATCATAAAATTTATTTGTTATATAAAGCTATTACAAATTTTCCTTTTATAAATCCTGAATATAAATTTGATATTTATAATTATATTAAAATTATATGTCAAATATATAATTATTTCAATTTTTTAAATTTTTTGGAATATTTTAATAAGACTTATTTATATAAATATGATATTCAATATTGGAATTATTATAACGATATAAACCACATAACAAATAATGCTTCAGAATCTTTTAACAATTACTTAAAAAAATTGTTTTACAAAAAATCTTCTTTATATTAATTGATTTATCATTTAAAAAGAGAAGAATCTTTATCTTACAATAATTACAAAAGGAAAATCGAAGGAGTTTGAAAAAAAAAAGAATATTAACAAAAACTGATTTTTTTTTTTTTTTTTTTTTTTTAGACTAGGAATAAACTTTATTTAATAATATTTTTTTTTTTAAAAAAAATACATGAAGTTTAAATACATGAAATTTTTTTTTTTTTTTATATTAATATTAAAAAACTACGTTATGAGATTCGAGGACGAAAAGGCCTCTAACTCTTCCCATTCATCGAAGATAACTCCATGTGGATGAAAATTATCATTCGAATCTGTATCAGAATTTCTTCTTTGCCTTATCGTTACGACGTCGACGCTCTTGACAACGGTAGGTCTAACACTATACAAATCGATCATGGTGTAAAAATCACCAATCACAATAGGCATAACGTTAGTAAGGAATTCCGCAAGCCCCAAAAAATATGAAATCGGGAAAGAAGACTCGTTCGAAGGTGATTGAAAAATATTATTAATATATCGCCTTCTTTCCCCCGAGCCGATCTTTAAGATTTCAAATACTGCATTTCCGCCAAGAAGGAGACACAGCAATAAAAACTGATGAAATCAATGATTTCATTAAAAAATACAAAAAAAAAGGAATCCGATTAATTGATAAAAAATGTGAAAAAATGATATCATTGATTTATGGTATAAATGTTTAATAGAATTAAATACACTCTAAATATATGAATAATAATTAACTAGAATATATATAGTTTAAATTATATTTATATCAATATCAATATATTTTATTAATATCAATATCAATATATTTTATTAATATCAATGTCAATATATTTTATTAATATCAATGTCAAAATATTTTATTAATATCAATATCAATATTTAAATTTTATTAATAATAAATATTTAATATTATAATAAATTTTATTCTATTATTTAATTAATTTAATAATAAAATATATAATTTTATTTATTTTATTGGAATAAAATAAAATGGAAAGGTTTTATTATTAAAATATTTAATAATAAAATATAATAATAAAATAAAATTAAAAAAAAAATAAAAATAAAATAAAATTCTCAACAGAAAACTTATTTATTCTTTATTTGTTTTTATTTTATTTTTTTAATGCTAAAATACATTTATTCTTTTATTTATTCTTTTTTTTGTTTTTATTTTATTTTTTTAATGCTAAAAAACGGGAGAGTTGCATTTCCCTAAATTGCATTTCGCCAGGTTGTATTTCGACAAGTAGAGTATTGATATAAATAAATGAATAAATAAATAAATATTAATTCAAAATATTTTTTTTAAAATTGTTTTTATGCGATATTAATAATATTTAATTTTATTTATTTATTGATTTATTTATTTATTTAATAATTTTCAATTTGGCGAAATGCAACTTGGCGAAATGCCTCATTTTTTTAATACGCCACATGCTTTCAAAAAAATTGGCGAAATGCAATTTGGCGAAATGCCCCACACCCCTAAAAAACAATAAATAAAAATATACGTTGAAAATAGTGGCGTATTACATATATTATACATATTGTACAAAAATTTACGATGATCATACATAAATTATGTCGAAATGCTTCACATTCCATTTTCAATTTTATTGTCTCCAATTTCCAATTTCTCTGAAATATTATTAATATTATAATTAATATGATAATAATTTTCTTCATTTTCAATTTCTAGTTAATATTTTCTTTTTATTTATATTACTCTTTCTGAAAAATTCAAAATTATTTTTTTTTATCTTATTATTCCATTATTATTTTTTTTTTACATGTTCACATTATCGTATAATACTTTATTTATATATATTTTTATTTTAATTTTTTTAATTTATATATTATTTTTCTCATTTTCTCCTAGAATGTTTTCTTTATTTTTTGTTATACGGTTTGACTTTGACTTATTACTCTATTATTGTATATTAATTCATTTTTATCTTTTGTTTTATGTTCTTTAAATATTCATCTTCTTTTAATATATAATTCATATATTCATTTTCAATTTTACTTCTCGTGTACATTTTGCTAATAAATTGTCTTCATTCTTATATTTAAATTTACTATCTATATGATTTTCAATCAGAACCTCATTTGTTATAATAATATTCTATTATCAATAATTGTATTGTATTCTATTAATATTTCATTTTTAATTTCAATTTCAATTTCAATTTCATTTTCAATTTGACCTCTATTTCTAATGTTTTATTTTCTTTCTGTTTGACTTTTTTTCTTTTTTTTTTTTTTTTTTTTTTTTTTTTTTTTATTTATTTTTATTTTTATTTTTATTTTTATTTTTATTTTTATTTTTATTTTTATTTTTATTTTTATTTTTATTTTTATTTTTATTTTTATTTTTATTTTTATTTTTATTTTTATTTTTATTTTTATTTTTATTTTTATTTTTATTTTTATTTTTATTTTTATTTTTATTTTTATTTTTATTTTTATTTTTATTTTTATTTTTATTTTTATTTTTATTTTTATTTTTATTTTTATTTTTATTTTTATTTTTATTTTTATTTTTATTTTTATTTAGTTTCTCACTTTTTTTCAGTATTATTATCATTACCATTTGAAATTTTTCATTCTATTTTGCCTTTTATTAATATTTCACTTTTATTATCATTTACTACCTTACCATTTGTTTCTCATTTTGTTGGTATTTCATTTTTATCTTAATTCTACTATTCTATTTTATCTTTCGGTTATACTTTGTCTTTCATTATCAATTTTTTTCTGTCAACTTTTGCTTTTGTTAATATACATTTAAATTTGCAATTTTATTTTCTATTTTTCCTATTAAAACTTCATTTTCATTCTTATTATTTTTTTATCTTTTGCTTAAATTTCATCTTTATCTTTCTATTTATTTCCTATTTTACCTTCTGTCAATATTTCATTATCATTAATTTAATAACTCATTTTTCTTAATATAACTATTTTTCTTTTTCATTTTCTATTACTATTTTTTTTTTTTTTTATTTCTTTATTGTTTTTTATTAATATTTTATTATTATTTAATATTACTATTCTATTTTCTATTTTAATTTTTTAAATTTCCTTTTCATTTAATGTTTCATTTTCATTTTCATCTATATTATCTTTAATATTAATAGTTTCCACAACCATATTTTTATTGTTTCAGTTAATTTCAATAGCTTCTTCTGTTATTCTATTCCTCTTTAAACTATCAAGCAATTAATTTATATTATTATTATTATTATTATTATTATTATTATTATTATTATTATTATTTCCTTTTCTTATATTATAATATTCAACTATTTTTATCATATTATTTATTTCATTAATATATTTTACTTGTTTATCATCTTGTAATTCACTGGTATCCTATAATATTTATACTGTCATTATTAAAATATTCCTTCATAATATCGTTAATACTGTTTTTATCACATTTATAATAATCATATTTTATATTGTTAATTAAATGTTCATTAACATATTTATAAATAGAATTTTTCCTATTGTTTTCATTTTCATAAATATTTTACACAATATTTTCATGTTCTGTATTGAAAAGTATAGTACTATCTTTTCTCTTCATCATTTAACATTTCATTACCACTTCAATAGTTTTTAACACATAATTAATATAATTATTATCTAATCGACTTGTATTTATTATTATTTTTATTTTCTTTGTCTAAACTTACATATTCAATAATATTATTAACATCATCTATTATAAATGTTTTATCCGAATTTTAATCATTTAAATGATATACTTTTTTTAAACATAATAATTCATTCTTATTTAAAGTTTTTCTCCTCCTAAAAATACAATAATTAACATTTATCATGAAAAATAATTAAAGAATTAGATAAAAATAATAATAATAAAAAAAAAAGCAAGGACATTTATAAAATTTATTATATTTTTATAATTATCCATTCCCATACACCTCTGGTTCAAAATATTTAAGATTATAATTACTAAATAATAATAATAAAAGTATTTTAAAAAAGAATTAATGTATTTAAAAGTAAAATTAACAATTCATTTTTTTTTTTTTAAAATATTTAAAAAAATTTAATTAATAATTATAAATAAAAATTAATTTTTAATATAAATATCATAAACCTTAATTATTATATAATTGATAAATTACATCTAATATTAATTTTTATAGTTAAAGTAGTGTCAAACTTTAAAATTTTTGTTTTTCTTTTGGTATATTTCTTTTAGCCTTTAAAATAAGAAATAATATTTTTTTTTAAAAAAAAAAAAAAGCCCATATTAACTAATTAATCATTCAATGCTTTTTTTAACAAAAAAAATTACTTCCAATGAATTTTGATATTCACTATAACTAAAAATAAAAGTTTAACTAGTCAATTAATCAATAAATATAAAAATAAAAATAAAAAAAATAAAAAATTAATTTTTTTTTATTTTTATTTTTTTTTTTTTTGTTTTTCAAAAAATTTTTTTATATTCAATAAAAACCAAGAATTTTAAATAATAAAATAATAGCAAACCACATTTTTTTAAATATAATATTTAATTATTATATAAAATTATTATATTACTTCAATATATATGTAAAATATTATAATAAAACAAAATTTTACAGAATTATATTTATTATTTATTTTTATTATTTATTATTTATTATTTATTATTTATTATTTGCTATTTATTATTTATTATTTATTATTTATATTATTTATTATTTATATTATTTATTATTTATTATTTATTATTTATTATTTATTATTTATTATTTATTATTTATTATTTATTATTTTTTATATTTATTATTTATTATTTATTATTTATTATTTATTATCTATTATTTATTATTTATTATCTATTATTTATTATTTATTATTTATTATTTATTATTTATTATTTATTATTTATTATCTATTATTTATTATTTATTTGTTATTATTTATTATTTGCTATTTATTTTTAATTATTTATTATTTGCTATTTATTTTTTATTATTTATTATTTTTTAATTATTAATAAATCCACATTTTTATGTAGGATAATGTACATTAATAGATATTATTTGGCTTTTAAAATTTTAAAAATTTTTTAACTATATAATAAAAATATATAAATAAATAATAAATATATTGTTTTATCGTTACACAAAAATGATAATCTATTTTAAAAAATTACTATTTATATTAATAAAATACAGAATGGTTACATTAGTTTTTAAAAAAATATTGAATTAAATTTTAAAATAAATTATTTTTAAATATTTTTTGATATATCTTTTTTAAAAATATATATATTATTTAATAAAGGTTTTAGATATAAAAATTATTATTAGTAAACAGTATTATTTCTAAAATGATAACCGATACTAACATAACATATGAGAACTTCATTGATTTCATTTTTTCTTATGAAGTAAAATCAATGTTTTCATAGGCTGATAAAATTTTAACATCGCCATATATAAATAAAAATAGATTTAAAATATTCAAAAACAGGAATCTTTTCTATAATTATAAAAATTATTTAAATTTTATTATATATATGAATCAATAAATTATATATAATTTATTATATGTATGAATAAATAAATTATATATATTATATATTATAATATATTTCATATAATATGAAATATAAATATTTAATAATTTAATAATTCTTTCTGTAATTATAATTAATTAAAGGCTTTTTAATTAATATACACTTAATTTCTATTGAATCAAATTTTTAACGTGGTGTTTTTTTTTTTTTTTTTAACGATTTTTAAAAATAAGTTTTTAAAAAATTAAAATATATATATATATATTAATATATATTTTAAAGATAATTAATAAATAAAATAAAATAGTTGAATATAAATATAAAATAAAATAAAATAATAAAATAAAAATTGAAATAAAAAATAAAAATAAAAATAAAAATAAAAAATAATAAAATAAATAGTTGAAAGCTTGATTATTTATTTATTAATTTATTAATTTATTTATTTATTTATATTTAAATTAAAATAGTATCAATAATAATATATTTAAAATACTATTAATTATATTAAAATATGAAATTTTAATTATATTTTGAATATATTTATTAATTTATTTATGATATATTATATATATTTTTATAAATATAAAAATAATAAAGTTTGATAGAAGTCGTAAAAACAATAACACAAAATCAAAAAAACATATTTTTATAATTATATAAAATTTAAATATACCTAAGCATAATATATATATTGTGTAATATACATTACATATATTAAAAGGAAATTTTTGATATATTAATATTACATTGATTATATATGTATAAATAATTAAATTAATTAACTAATTAGATTACCGAAATAGAAATATCAAAACATCAAATTTGTTAAAATATATTGATATCGATTATAATATATTATTTATTAATTTTTATTGTAATATGTAATATATATATAGAAACTTTTTTTTTTAAATAAAAATATAATTTAAATTAAATAATAATAAAAATTAAAAAAAAATTTTTTTTTTTATTATTTATTATTTGCAATAAAAATTATAACAAATTCCTTGTTTTGTATTTTTTTTTTATTATATTTTATTTTTATTTTTATTTTATTTTTAAATAATTAATAAATACTATTATTTGTTTTAAATCTCAAATTTAAAAATTTTATATTTACTTAAATAATAATTATCCTTTTATTATTCTTTAACATTTGTTTCTCTTTTTTATTGATTTAATTTTTATAAATAATGAAACGTTTGTTATACTAAGTAAATAATTATTATTTAAGAAATAATAAATTTTATATGTTTTATATTATTTTAAATATATACAATGAATATAATTACCTTTTAAAAAAAATAATACCATATTATACATATATAATTAAAAAAATAAAATTAAAATTATATAAATAATTAAAACTAATACCCCATAAACAAATAATTAATAAAGAAATGATAATTACTTTTTAAAAATAATCAGATTTACATTTATAATATCTAGTAAGTAATAGTATTTTGTTATAAAGAAATCAAAAGCTTTATATAAAAATCAATTTCTAAATATAATAAAATGATATTAATAGAATATTAATATCATAAAATTAAATAATATATATTGAATAATTAATAACTTCAAATATATATATTGATAGGCAATAATTATAAAGTAATAATTAATACAAAATATTTACATAAAAATAATTTTATAAAAATAATTACATAAAAATAATAAAAAAACTCCTAAATTTTTTTTTTTTTTTTTTTTGAAAATATTTAAAAATATTATTTTAATTAATTTATTTTATTATTATATATACACAAATATAGCCCAACCAATATATTAAGAAATTTGTAAAATTTTTCATTTTAGAAAAAAAAAGAATAATATATACCAATAATTTTATATTGCAATGGAAAATTGTCAAACTATAAAAATTAAAAGTAGTTTAAATGACAATAACAATTTAAGATATAATTTTAATAATAAAATCATACTTAACAATAATAATAAAAAGAAATTAGATTTATCTACCGAATCAAATTCAGATCAAAATCTTAATAATATAGAAATAAAAAGGAAAAAACTCGATAATATAAAAACTGACAACCTAATTTCTTCAATTTTAATTAATTCAAAAAATATAAATATTAATAAGAATAATAAAGAAAATAATCCTCCTTCAAATACTATAAAATTAAATCCTGAAATTAAACAACTCAAAGACATTAATCACCAGTCACAAAATATTAATAATACTGATATGTCAACAACCACGGATAATATTAATACTGAACCAAACACTGAAAATATAGCTGTAACTATAGAAACAGTTGATATAACATCAGAATCCTGTTCAGTATTACCTACACCACCACAAACACCCAAAACAAGTTATTGTATACCAAATGAATCTAATAACAAAGCAAAAGCAGAAGAAAAATCCGAAAATGAGAATGAACCTGAGAATGAATCTGATACTGAAAGCAAAAACAATGAAGAATTAAAAGAAAAAGCACCTGTCATTTTTGACTATATTAATGTTAGTGTTCATGATGAAATTAATAATAAAAAATCAAATGTAGTTGATAATAGTTCTGAAGAAGATGATGATGATAATGAAGATGAAGATAGTGATGAAGAATATGAAGATATTAATATCGGTGAAGAATTTGAAGAAATAAACAATTCAGATGATATAACGTCAGCTACCAATTTGCTTTCTGTTAGTAATGAAACTATATCACGACCAAACTCAACAATGACAACTTCATCGGAATCCGATCCAATTATTCCATTAAATAATAACACATTTAATAATTCTAATAGAAACTCACTTGGAAATATAGTGAGTCAAAATACAAATTCCATTAATTATAATGACTCAACACTTAATAGTGGTGATTCTACATTAATTCAGAATTCATCAGTATCATCCTATATAGATAAAGAAGACGAAGAAATGTCTGAATCATCTGTCTATCTTAAAAAATTCAGTATATATACTGCTAGTGCTAGTCAACCGAAGAATCCACGTCCATCTGGTACATTACCAGCAATTTGTAAAGAAGACTGTGGTGAAGATGCATATTTCATTTTAGATCAACCAAGTTTTTCTGCTCTTGGTATAGCAGATGGTGTTGGTGGTTGGACCTTCTTAGGTTATGATCCAAGTTTATTTGCATGGGATTTAATGAATTGTTGTAAGGAATGTGCTACTACTAATAGTTGGCCAGATCCACAAGATATTCTTGTTGGAGGGTATAATAAAGTAGTAGAAAAAAATGAAATTGAAGCCGGTAGTTCTACAGCTTGTATTCTTACTTTAGATAAAACTACTGGTACAGTATATTCATCTAATATTGGGGATTCTGGATTTATTGTTATTAGAAATGGAAAAGTTGTGTATCAAACTCATGAATTACAACATTACTTTAATGCTCCATACCAATTATCAGTTTTACCCGATGAAATGAAAAATGATCCAATTAATATTATGGATTCACCTAATGATGCAATTATTGATCAATACACCGTTGAAGAAGGTGATGTTATTGTATTAGGTACGGACGGTCTTTGGGATAATATATTTAATGAGGAAATTATTACTAAATTGGCAAGTAGTATTGAAAAAATTAATGATATTCAAATTCAAATCAAACAAATTAATGAAAAGTTATATCAATATCAATTGAATCAAAAACGACAGCAAAAGGAACCCAATGAATTAAAAGAAAATACAGAAAATTTAATACAATCTAATAAAAATGAAAATAAAAATAAAAACCAAAATAATGATGAAGTAACGGAGAACAAAATTAATGAAGATAAATTAAAAGAAGAGAAAGTAGTGGAAAAGGTTGACAATGATGTTAAAAATGAAAATAAAAATGAAAATGAAATAGTTGAGGAAGAAATAAAAACTAATAGTGATGAAGTTAAAGAAGATAATAATTCAGATAATACAGATAATGAAGTAAAAACTGAACCAAATAAAATAAAGGATAATGAGCATAATATTAATAAAGAAAATAAAAAATTTTCACTCCAAGACATAAATGAATTAATTAAAAGAAAAGAAGAATTAAATAATGAATGCAATAGAATTTTAAAAGAAATTTCTGTTAAATTAACATTAGATACCAGAGAAATGTCAAGAAATTTTGATAAAGTTAGTCCATTTTCCTATAATGCAAAAAAATGTGGTATAATTCATTATGGAGGGTAAGCCCTAAAAAATAAATATATATTACAAACTATTTATATATTTTAGTAAAAAAAAAAAAAATAAAAATAAAAATTTATTCGTTTAGTACATAATTATTTATTATTATTATTAATATTAATATTATTATTATTATTATAATTATTATTATAATTATTATATTTATATTTAGAAAATTTGACGATATTACTGTTGTTGTTGCTTATATAGCAGCCTCCGAAGAATCTAAATTAGAATAACAAAATTAAAAAAAAAAAAAAAAAAAAAAAAAAAATTAAAATACATATATATTAAATATATTATCATCATTATAATTTAATTTAAACCAAATATAACCAAAAAAAAAAAAAAAAAAAAAATTATCTCAATTTTTTTTTTAACTTATTTACTTTTAATATATATATATATATTTACTTTTATTTTTGAGTAATGCGTATTTTAATTGCATATTTTTTTTCCTATTTTTACATAGTAAACATAATAATTTTAAAAACAATGATTCTCCTTTTTTTTTAAAAAAAAACTTTTAATAGTGAACAGTTTTTTAAAGTAAATATTTTTTTTTTTTTTTTTTAATTTTTTTTTTTAATATTGAACAGTTTTTTAAAGTAAATATTTTTTTTTATTATTATTATTATAGTGATTATTTATAATTTATTAATTTCATATTCAAGAAATATACTTTTTTTTTTTTTTAATGTTTAATATTAAATTATATATATATATATATTATTTATTATTTTTTATTATTTATTATTTATATAATAATATATATATAAAGTTTATATTATTTAAAAAAAAAAATAAAAAAAAAAAAAATATTATCGATATATATCTATATCAATATTTAATATTAATCATATCTTTTTATCTTTTTATATTATAGATATATAATATATAGAATATAGAATATAGAAAGAGATAATATATATATTATTATTTATTACCAAACGCTTTAAATCGGTTAATTTTAATTTATTTATTTTTTAAAATCTTTTAATTTATTTTCCATAAAAAAAATAATAATAATAAAAATAAAAATTTAAATAAATAAATATATATATATTTATTTATTTATTTAATAATTATTATTAAGATTTTTATTTTTGTTTTTATTTTTATTTTTATTTTTTTTTTTTTTTTTTATTTTTTTTTTTTTTTTTTTATTTTTTTTTTTTTTTATTTATTATTATTATTATTATTATTATTATTATTATTATTATTATTATTATTATTATTATTATTATTATTATTAAATTTAATTTTACTTTTATTTTACTTAAATTTTCCAAATTATTACTTTTTTTTTTTTTTTTTTTAATTATTTTATTTTATTTTAAAATAATTTAAAATACATAAATTTTTATTTCATTATTGTAGTTTTTTTTTTTTTTTTTTTAACTATTTAAATTTATTTAGTACTTTTAATACTTTTTAATAAATTCTTGCAAACACGTCCGTCCATTTGCCAGCGGTTACACTTGTCATTAGATTCACGAATTAATGAAATGACAGTTTCAATTCTTCTTTCTAATTCTTGACGATTACTACGACTCTTAACACCTTCACCACCATGTTTACCACTTAAAATATTAACTAAAATACTGAGTTCATCTTCTTGTTCACGAATCTTCTTGGTTTCATTAGCAATTAAATATTTTGATGTAGCAACACACATTGAAGCAGAGAAACGAGAATCAGACATCATACGCTTGAAACCAGATCTATATAATGGTCTATAAGCACGAATAGAATATGGACGGCCTTTTTTATATATATTATGTAATATTTTTAAATTTTCAAAATTATAATTTATAATAAAATGACCATTAGAAATTTTTAAATAAAATTTATTTAATGTTTTTAAATTATTAAAATAATTGTATTTTTTTTTTTTTTTTTGTTTTTGTTTTGTTTTGTTTTTTTTTTTTGTTTTTGTTTTGTTTTGTTTTGTTCGTTTTTATGTTTTTTCTTTTTTTTTTTTTTTTTTTTATTTTGTTTAGGTTAATAAAATATTGATAATTACCATCCTTGTAAATAACAGTAATTAGTTCATTGTCTTCCATAGCACGGATTGGACTATCATCGCCATTAAATATATCATGGAATCTTATGTTATCATAACTAATCTGTAATTTTTATAAAAAAAAAAAAAAAAAAAAAAAAAAAATTAAATTATAAATAATAAATAAATTATTAATTTAAAATTAATATTAATTGAAAAAAAAAAAAAAAAATAAAAAAATAAAAATTATTCTATTCTATTATTATTTAACACCTACTTCATCCTCTTCACCACCCAAAGATTGAGCGATCTTCCAAAATTGTATTGGTGACCATTTCATCTTTGAGGCTTCTTCTTCATCTTCACCAAATCCTCTCTTTCTTAATTCAAGAACAGTTTCATTGATCATAGAATTAAAAGCATCTACATTTTCAAATTTATTTTTATAATTTATAATTAATTAATCATTTATTCATTTACTTATTTATTTATTTATTAATTTATCATATAATTATTTAAAAAATATAGAATATTATTTAAATATTATTTATAATATTATTTTTACCTCTTGGTGATAAACCAGACTTGATTTTTTGAATATATGTAGTTAAATCTTGCATTCTACCACCGATCTTAGTTAAAGCATCCATTAAGTCTTCAGTATCATAAATATCAACTTTTTCCTTACTCATTCTACGCTTTACATATTCTAAGGCTTCTTCTGGAGTAGCATCGGAAACAATAATATTCTTGATACTTGTTGAAAGATCTATTTAATAAATTATTTATTTAGATTTTTATAACAATAATAATAAATATATTTTTTAAATTAAATATAAAATTTAACAATTTATATAAATTAAGTATTTCTATGTTTTATATATAAACACTTTACTGTTTGATAACTTTTTTAAGGCAGCATTATTTGGACTAACGAAAATAACATGAGCAGCTTGTAATTCAGTAATATTAGCAGCCCACTCAGCAAGTTGTTGATATATAAATTGATGTTTGCTCTTTTGTTTTCCAAGATAATCCTTAATAATAATAACTGGATGGTTGTTAATCTATTATTTAATTAAAAAATATAAATATAATTATTTCATTAATTTTTAATTTTAAAATTTATTATTATTATTATTATTATTATTATTATTATTAATTATTAATTATTAATTATTAATTATTAATTATTATTATTATTATTAATTATTATTTATTAATTATTATTATTTAATTATTCTTATTAATTATTCTTATTAATTATTATTAATAATTATTATTATTAAAAATTTAAAATTTATATAATTTATATTTTTAACAATAAAATACATACACTTATATTCTTATCTTCCTTCTTAATTATATCATTGTTAATCTTGTTAATAGCAATACTAAGAAGTTCAAGAATTTCATTAAACTTAGTAACAGTATTTGAAGTATTAGCTTCATTAAATTAATTTAAATAGCAATAATATAAATATAAAATTAAATTAGATATTTAAAATAATGATAATAAATAATAAATAAATTAATAAATATATATATTTATTAATTTATTTATATATATAATATAATATAAAATGAAATGAAATGAAAAAATAAATAAAATAAAATATAAATATAAATAAAATAAATATTAATATAAATATAAATATAAATATAAATATTAAATAAAAAATATAAAATATAAAAAATATAAAATATAAAAAATAAAATAAAATAGAATTAATAATAAATAAATAAATAAATAAATAAATAAATAAATAAATAAATAAAAAAATAAAATAAAATAAAATAAAAATAAAAATAAAATAAAACAAAAATAAATATAAAAAAAAAAAATAAAATAAAAATAAAAATAAAATAAAATAAAATAAAATAAAATAAAAATAAAAATAAAAATAAAATAAAATAAAATAAAATAAAATAAAATAAAATAAAATAAAATAAAAATAAAAATAAAAATAAAATAAAATAAAATAAAATAAAATAAAATAAAATAAAAGATAAAAATTAAATAATGTTAAATTATATATACAATTCTTTTGACCGAGTGAATTCATTAAAAGAGTATCGAAAAGATTACTGATAACACCAGTACTAATAGTTGGGAATACACCAATTTGGCTTGCAAAATTACTTAGCATCTTACTTGAATCTGGTTGCATAGCTAATGCTTCGCAATCAATAGTAATATAATTACTGTAGTATTAAATTTAAGAGGTATAATATAATAATAACAACATTAATAGTTTTTAATAAATATACTATAATATATATTTTGACTATATATATATATATATAATTATATAACATAAATATTTTATATAATTACTTAATATCTCTAGTAAGTTCTTGGACTAATTCAGATTTTCCAGAACCGGTTGGACCATTAATAAGAATGAAAGTTTCTAATACAAAAAAAAAAAAAAAAAAAAAAAAAAAAATATATATATATATATATATATTAGTATAATTATTATTATTTAATAATTCAAAAAAATGTGTCTATTCTGTATTTATAAAATTATATTGTATAAATAATTTTTAATAATTAAAATTTATTTTTACCTGGGTTTTCCTTTAAATAAGATTCAATTTGTTGTAAGTTTTCTTCTTGTTCTTCAGTTAATTTATTTTCATTATTTTTCTTGGTTTTTTCTAATAATTTAACAAGAACAGCTGGGTTCCATCCAGATCTACCTCTTCTTCTAAGTCTTCTTGATTTATAAAAGGTATATCTTCCTGTAAATTTATTTACCACAAAGAAAATTCTAATTGGATCTAATACGTAATAACCTAAAACAATAAAACCACCAACTACGACTGGTAACTAGTAATAAATTATACATATATATTTAATTATATATTAATTAATTTTCACTACAACAGCATTTTTAAATATAAACTTACAATAATTTTTGGATGATGTGTACATAAATGACTAATAGCACTAATAACCTATATGTAAAAAAAAAAAAAATATAATATTTATTAAAACCAATAAATATATGATAAAATTCATTTACTATTTATTTATATATATATTAAATAATTAATACGAAACTGTAAGATTATCATATTGAATCGTGATCTTCGTGCCATCAATAATGCAATCATTTAAGCAAACTTTAGCACTTGTTGCTGATCTTCTACTCTTAAAGACAACAAGAGCTTTATCATCATTCTTTTTAACTTTAATTTCAACAATTGGACCGAACTTTCTAAAGTTTCTGAAAAGAGTTTCCTTTATAAAAATATTTATTATATTATTTTTTATTATAAAGAATTAATATTTCATACATAATACTTATTTACAAATAAATATTAGTTTTTGTATTATTCTTTAAATTATGATTTCTTATATACTTTATCTAAGGCTTGACCCTTAAAATTAACTAAAATTCTAATATATATAAATTCAAAATTGTAATTATTATAAATATTATATATTAAAATTTTAAATCATTTAATTTTTATTTGCAAAAAAATATATATATATATTTATATAAATTAAAACAAAGAAAATATTTAAATTAAAATTTAACATAAATTTAAAATATCAAACAAAATATATATACTTATATACCTAGTACTTGGATATATGGAATCAACATCTTCAACAAATGGAACACCTTCAACCTCAAACATCCTAACTCTTCTAAAATTATAGATACTACGTGGCTTCTTTTCTAATAAATTTTCTTGAATTGCCTTAATAATTTCATTTTTATCGCCACTGTAAGAATATCTAACAAAAATACCACCTTCTTTTACACTTGGTTCAATACCATTTAATTCAAAATAACTTGGAAATGCAGCTGGTAATAATTTTTTTTTCGCTTTTTCCATCATCCTAATTTGTTTTCTTTTTGTAATAAAAAGATTTCTAAAGTCAAATCTTGAAACTTTTAATGGAAATACATTATCAAACCATAATACATTTTCTTTTAATTTCTATTTTATACCATTTAATTTATATATATTAATATGGATTATTTAATTATAATTTGATAGAAATAAATTTTATATTAATATTAAATAATTTTTTAAAGTTCATTTATTTCAAAAAAAAAAAAAATAATAATAATAATAATAATAATAGAAATTAAAATATTTATAATATTCATATATAAAATTAATAAATAATAACATACTATAAATATATATTTCTATATAATAAATAAATAAATAAATAAAACTGATATCTGAAGTATCATTATAGCATAACTACTTATTAAATAAATAAGAAAAATTTTAAATTTAAATAAATATTTATTTTTTAAAAATTGAAAATATATATAACTGTTCTTAATTATATTAAATTATTAAGTAAATAAAAGGGAAATAAATATATATATTCATAATAATAAATTATAATTAAGGAAAATAATAATTAAAATGGATAGATGATTTTTACTTTGCCATCTATTGAAGTTGATTCAAAACGTAATTGTTTTTGAAGATGATTTTTATTTATAATATTATTTGAATTTAAATGGAATGTATTAGCTGAGGTCTTTAAAGCCGTAGTTAAAAATAATCCCGAAGAAGGATTAAGAATACTTTTTTGGTATAATCTTAACATTTTTAAATCTTTTAATAGTTTATTTTTTTATTTTTTTTTTCTCACAAATATTTATTACTTATTAGGTATAAATTCTTCTTACATTGAAATTAAAAAAATAAAATAAAATAAAAATAAAAAGAATATTGCCTATTATACTAATATATAATTTTAAAAGAAAAAAATGTTAATTCTTTTAATATCACTGGATACACTTTTTTAAATTGTTAAAAAAAAGTAAAAGAAATAAAAAAAAATTAACTTAATTCCAATAATAAATTTATTACTTTTGATTTGTTGTATCAGAAAAAATTTATTTAATATATAAATACATTAATACATTGTTTAATCTTTTAAGAAATATTATTAAATTAGATTAATTATCAATAATAATGTATAAAAATGTAATAAAAATTGACAATTCTTATTTTTGACTTTCGTAAATAAGTCAATATATGTATAATTATTAAAATCAAGTTCTTATTTTTAGAAATATCATTATTATTATTATTATTATTATTATTATATTATTATTATTATTATTATTATTATTATTATAATTATTATTATTATTATTATTATTATAATTATTATTATTATTATTATTATTATAATTATTATTATTATTATTATTACAGTTTTTTTATTAATATAATAATAAATATTAATTTAATAAAAAAAGTGAATAAATATAAATTATTATAATAAAAAAAAATAATAAAAAAAACTTTATATTATTAAATGATTATTATTTTAATGGTTAATATTTTTAATTAATACTTTTAATAATTATGTATAATAAATATATTTGGATTATAAGTTTTTATTACCATCTTTATTATTATTTTTTATTATTAAAAATTCAATATTAATATTAATTCATACTTAATACTCTTTATAAAAATAAATTAAAATATTTTTATAATTATGGATATATAATTATTTTTATTTATTAAAAAAAATAAAAATGATTATTATTGATTTTATTAAAATTTAATTTTTAAAAGTATTCTAGTATTAGTGTAATTTGTTTAATAACATTATTAATCTTACAATTAATATAAAAATTCACAACTAATCCTATAATCTTTAATAATTGTTTAAAATAAAAATATATCAATTTCCATATTCAAAATTAACCTATAAAATTATGAGATTTTTAATTTAAGTTAAATTTAAATAATAATAAAAAGACCGATTTTAAAATATATTAATTTACTAATAAATTATTTATTATAACTTTTCTTATTTCTCATTAATAAAATTCACTTTAGTATTAATGTTATAATAGTACTAATACTATTTTTGGATCACTTCAACAGCGGTTTAAGCTAATCAATAAAAAATTATTTACTTCTTTCGAAAAGCTCATACTCATTAATTCCAATTAAAAAAAAAAAAAAGAGCTATCATTATTAGTAAAATGTATTAATAATAATTATTATTGTTGTTACTAATTTATTATTCATTATTTATTTATTTATTTATTTATTTATTTATTTATTTATTTATTTATTTATTTATAATTTATTTATTTATAATTTATTACTTATTATTTATTATTCAATTATTTATTATTTATCAATGTATTAATTTTTATATTATTCATTATTACTACATCACTATAATTCATCAAAACAATTAGAATTAAAATTCATAATATGGATTAAAAAATAAAAAAAAACCTCAAAACATATTAATAAAATTTATATATATTTAATCCACCTATTTATTTAGTATTCTCTAATACAAAATAATACATGTAATTTAATTTATAATTTTCTATAAATAAATAGAAATAATATAAAACGAACCTATTGAATTTTAATCCAAATCGACAAATAAAACAACAGTCTAATACATTAATTTATATATAATATTATATATATCAATTGATTGAATATATATTTAGTTTAATTTAATTTTTAAATAATTTAGAGTTAATGATTCAATTAGTAATTATTGAAATAAATTAGTAATCTTAATATTATAATAGTATTATTAATATATCGATGGTTTAATTAAAAACTTTATTAAGGATGAAAAGAGATAATCCAAAAATTTAAAAAAAATTTAAAATTTTAATTATTAAAATTTTTTATACATAATTAAATGAAGTTAAGTAATGTATATATTTTATATTAAATTTTTATTTTTATATAATATTTTTATTATTATATATATATATTATAAATATTTTCTTTTATGTATAGATGTTTAAATTATAGGAAAAAAAAATTGCTTTTATATATTACTTTGAAATTTAAATAAATATATAAAATATTAAAATGAATAATTTTTTAATAATTCTAATTTTTTTTTAAAATTTCATAATATTAAAATAAAACTTATTACTGCCAAAACAAATGTTTCTTCGCCATTTTTTTTTTATTATTGATCCTTTTTATTTTTAATAAAATTAGTTAAAATATATAGAATATTTTAACTAAACAAATTAATATATGTTAAATCTATTAATAGATAAATTAATTAAATATAAATATACATAAATGAAAGTAATAAATAACTACAGAAAAAAAAATAATTAATTTATTGATATGAATATTATGAATATTATATATAAATAGAACAAGCTTTTGCTTTTTTTTATTGAATAAAAATTGAATATTTAAATATATAAATAAAATATAAATAAAATTGACACTAAATTAATCATTACTATGACTTCTAATAAATATTTTATAGATTAGCTATTCTTTTCATTTTGATTATTAAATTTACAATTTTGAATTGAATTTATCAATCAAAATAGTTCATAGCTCAAATTCCGTTTTAACTTATATTAACATTTAAAAAATACAATAAACGAAAAGAAATATATAAATGATTAGAACTATAATAGTATTTAAATAAGAATTTTTAATTATACATAAGCCAATATAATTAATGTCACACTTTGAATTTGTTAATTTAATATATCTCTTATTATTTAAAAAAGTTTATTTTAGTTTAATTTAAACTTATCTTAATTTATAAAAAAAATAATTTTGATATTAGAAATAATAAAACTGTAATTGTTCATATTGTTTATTTTTTTTTATTTCATTTATTTGTTTATTCATTTATAATACTAATTATATATAGTATTAATTTTTACAAATACTACAAAAAAATCAACAAAAAGTACCACAAAATTCATTACTTTTATATCTTTCATATTAAAGAAGATATAAGATATAAATTAATATCATTTAATATTATGGTAATAAAATTCTAATTAATTTTTTTTTTTTTTTTTTTTATGAATATAGAATAATTTCATAGTAATAATTTTACAGTTTATTATTTGTAAATGAAAAGAAAAAGTAATAATAGTTTTTTTAACTTTAAACAATTATTAAATATTATACTATTGTATTTTAATTTTTTTTTTTCATTAAATACAGTTAAATATGTCTTAATTTTTTGAAGTTATTACAACTATTATTGCTTTTTCTTTTCATTTACAAATGATAAACTATAAAATTAATACTATCACATATTCAACAGTATTTAATAAGAATATAATTAAAAAAAAAAAAAAAATTAAAATACAATTGAATATATAATAATTGTTTATTATTCATAAATTTTATATATATGTGTGTGTGTATGTATTATAAAACTATAAAATTTAAAATTTAAAAATTTAAAAAAAAAAAAAAAAAAAAAA
Organism: Neocallimastix lanati (nom. inval.); assembly: GCA_016946835.1. Classification (NCBI taxonomy): domain Eukaryota; kingdom Fungi; phylum Neocallimastigomycota; class Neocallimastigomycetes; order Neocallimastigales; family Neocallimastigaceae; genus Neocallimastix; species Neocallimastix lanati (nom. inval.). The sequence continues at coordinate 796,705 of JACVTC010000026.1, forward strand.
AAATAATAAAAATAAAAAATTATAATAAAATCAAATTGTAAAAAAATTATATATATACAAAATAAAACTTTAAATTTATTATATGTATTTTATATAGAGTGAACTTGATTTTTATAATATTATAAAAAATTTACATATATTATTTTTTAATAAAAATAAAAATAAAAAAGTAAAATATTTAAAAACTTTAATTGAGAAATGAAAAATAATGTAAAATAATTTTCAATATCAAAATAAAAATAATACAATGTAATGAAATTTATATTTAAAATTAACAATATAATGAAACTCTTATAAATAAGTAAAAAATATTATTTTCATGGAAATTTAAATATTTATATTTATATATATTTATATTTATATATATTTATATTTATATATATTTATATTTATATATATTTTTTTTGTATTTATTTACAATAATTTATTATAATAAGATGAATATTTTAATATTTTTTAATTTTGAAGTTTGTAATAAAAGAATGTTTATATGTTCACCTCTAAAATAAAATGACGCTATCGATTTAATTTTAAAGTTTTTATGTATTTCATTAAATATTCAATATTATAATAATACAATAGTCTTTGCATAGCCTTAAATTTATTTAATTGATAATGAATTTTTTATAATTCATAAATTTAAAAACAAAAAATTTGAGTGATATTTAATTATGCGCCATTTTTAACACATAAATAATATATTTATTTTAATTTTCAATTATGCGCCATATATATATACAAATAATTATGAATATTAGTAGTGTAGTGTATTTCATGTTTTGAACGGTTAAGTTCACGAAAATCGAGCAATCATTTTATCTACAAAATTAAAAATACCAACAATTACATTTTTGTAATATTTAAATAAGACCTATGAAGTAAAAGGAAATAAGTGTTGCATATAAGTTAGACTAATGAATAAAAAATTGAAAATATATGAAACTATTAATTGTTAATTGTTTATATATTAGTTAATGGCATTAAATTAGTTTAAAGTTACTGATTATTATATTTACAAAAAAGGATAATATATATATATATAAGAATAAAAATTGTATATTCTATAATAATTTATAATGAAATTGTTATATAAAATAAAAAAAAATAAAAGAAAAAATGAAATTCAAACACACAATTAAGGAATTTATGGAATTTTTCTTTTTTTTTTTTTTTCTTACATTTTCATTACTATTATCATCATTATTACTATTATTTTTATTATTTTCATTATTACTGTTACTACTTGATATATAGATATTGAATAAAAACTAATAAAGTGATATATTTTTTTAATATAATAAATTATTATAATATAATATAAATTATTTATCTCACTTTATAGTAAATGTTAATTTTTTATTTTTTTTTAAAAAAAAACATAACTCTAAAAAAAAAAAAAAAACATTCCTTATTAAATTTTAAAATAAAATATATTATAAATATATTTTGTAACTTTAGTTATTTCTCGTTTTTTTAAAACAATTACAGTTTAATTTTTCATTTTTTATTTTATTTTTATGAAATATCAGAATATATATATATTTTTTTTTATTTTATATTTTATTAGATAAGATATGAATTTTAATCACAATAATTAGCAATTTTAAATTTTATAATAATTTATATTTATATACATATATATACATATTTTTTTTAACTTTTTGAATCGATTTTATAATATATAAAATTTAATGCACTATATGAAAAAATAATATGTATAATATATATATACATACTTAACAATATATTATATTAATTTATTTTTTAAAATATAAAATAAAAACAATTAATAAATTTTATTTAATAATATTTTACTTTTCTTTTATTTTTATAATGATACTTAAAAGTTTACATATATTAAAATAAAATATATTGTATTATATAATAATAAATTGTGGACTATTTATTTTTATTAATTTATATATTAATATAGAATAAATCTATGTCATTAGATAAATATAATAATAATGTAATAATTGTAAATATATTAAGCTAATATTTAGTTTGAAAAAAAGTTAAAAGTCACATTATAGTATATATAATGTATTATAATATATTATATAATATATTATAATATAAAGATTAAATATATTTATAATATATTTATTTATATAATAATTTATATAGAAATTTAATATCTTATTAAAAAAAAGTTTAAAATAAAAATTTATGTACTTTAATATTTGAATATAAATAAGTAATAATGATTAAATTTTAATATTATATATTATAAAATAATAATATTTATTACGAATTATTAAATTATTATTCTTATTTAATACTAAAAATATTATTAAAATAAAAATATTATTATTTTTAATATTCATAAATTTTATATATATATATTTTTTTATATAACAACAAATTCTGATTAATAATAATTATTATTTTGAATCTTTCTCAAATATTATATAATTTTTTTATTTTTTATTTTAATTTTCTTTTCTTTTTAATTACAAATGAAGAAAATATATTTTTCACTATTGTGTTTATAAAATTATGAAATAAATCAATAAATTAACGAGAAATATTACATCTAATATATATACAAAATACGAAATATATATTATCTATCCAATATTAAATATCAATATTTAATTTGATAATTTCAAAAGGTAATTACAAAATTTCATTAATATATTATTACTAAATAAATGCAATTAATTAAAAAGTATGAAAAAAATAAAAATAAAAAAAAAAAAGAAAAAAAAAAAAAAAAAAAAAAAAAAAAAAAACTAAAGCAATATATACTTATAAAACCATAATTTAGTAATAATAAAAATATATTAAAATAGATATATTCTAAAAAATAAATAAAAATGCATTTTACTTTAATATATAATATATATCATATTATAGAATAATTATTGAGCCAATGTTTATTCTTAATAAATAATAAAGGCATTGAAATTTAAAAATAAGTAATATATAAAATAAAATGATAAAAAAAAATAATAAGTTCACAAATTATAAGAATAAAAAAAAATAGATAGAATAGTCAAATATAAATAAACCTATATTCATAAAATACATAAAATTCAATAATGAAATAGAAACAAAAGTTGAATAAATTGAAGATCTAATATAGCAATGAAAATAAAATATAAATAAATATATATACATAACAAAAAAAGTTTAGAATTAAATTAGAAAGAAATAATAATCTTATTGAATAATAATTTTATTTTAAAAAATAGAATATATATATATATCGAATTTTTATAATAATTTCAATAATGAAATGTTATAAATGTGTTTTTAACTTTTATAAAACAATAAAAATATAAATAAAAATTAAACAAATAAAGAAAAATTAAAAAAAATAATAATAAAATAAAATAAAAAATACAAAATAAAATAAAAAAAAAAAAAAAAAAAAAAAAAAAAAAAAAAAAAAAGTAGAAAAAATAAAATAAAGAAATTAACAATTAATATTATCTTTAAAATATTGAATAAAATAAATTTTAATTAATTAATTAATTAATATAATAATTTTTATATATAACCAAAAAATATTTTTATTAATATTTATTTTAAATATTATTATTCAATAAGTAATTTTATAAAATCTCAAAAATAATATCAAAATATTAATTTTCTATTTTTTATACATTTTTTAGCATAATATAGTTAAATATTAAATAATATCTATTATTCGAAAATTAAACAAAGATTAAATAAGTAATAACAACTGTTATAATAAAAGCAAGCAAGAATAAAATGACTACAACACTACCTTTAATGATGCCTTCTCTAACGCCTACTTCCTCACCTACAGGAAAAGCAAATAATTATAATGCCACAATACTCTCTTTAAATAATAATCAAAATACTACTCCCATTTCCTCAATATTAAATTCAAATAAAACTCCAATAACGCCAGATTCATGTAGCTCTTCATCGTACAATAAGTTACCAAAAATAAAACTCATTTTAAAACTTCCTTCTTCCTCTCCAAAAGTACGTTCTAATAAAAATAATTCTTCAATATTACATAAGCCTATAAATATGACACCTTCTGCTTCCTCAGCCAACTTAATAAATAAAAATTTACAAAATTCATCATCGCGAACAATATTAATGATTGATAAAATAATGAATACAATTTTTGATACAAAAGAAATCTTACTCAAAAATAAAATTAATGATAGCAATCAATATAAATCAAAGAAATCAAGTATCGAATCAACAAAATCAAAGGTAAAAGATATAAAGTTAAGAAAAGTCCGTACAACATCAAGTAAAATAAAAAAGACCCCAGTAAAAAGTAACACTTCAAAAAAGAATCCCAAAAAAAGACAATCATTAGAAATTTTTGAAGAAATCGAAACTAAAAATACAATCTCATCAACTAATACTATCAAATCAAATATCTTATCTGAAACGGAAATAGAAACAAAAAAGGAAAATGAAAATGAAAACGAAATAAATAAATCCTTATATAATTCAAATGAAGATCAAATAATAAATAACGTACATTCATTAAACTCATCAGAAAATAATGGAAATTCCATATCTCTATCAGAACCATCAAATCAAGCTTTCAAACTAAAAAAAATAAAATTTATTTATAATCCAAGTACAGAGAAGTCAAGTTCAACAAATGAAGAAGAAAATGAGAATTATATTTCTAATGAAAATGGAAAGCGTAAAAGAAAATCAGGAAACCAAAAATCCTCTCCAAAGAAAAAAAGAGAAGGAATAAATAATTCCATTTCATATTCAAATAAAAGTTTATCTAAAAGTTTATTCCCTAAAATAAAAGAAACTATCTCCTCCCGTACGAATCCAAATCATCCAATTATTCATTTAAAAGTTTCTAACAATAATGATAATAATGAAGTAACTAATAATAATATGGATATTGAGTTAAAACAAAATCAAAAGAAAAAAGGTAGAAGAGCCTCACCTACTAAAAAAACATTAAAATCTTCTAAAAGTAAAAAAGCAAATGAAAATATAATACCTATAAATCAAAAATCACCACCACAACGTTCCCCAAAGCAACAACCTCAAACTAAATCTTATCGAATGTCAAAATTAGAAAATAAAAGTAATAATAACAATAATTCATATTATGAAAATAATAGTACTCATTCATCTTCCTCATCATCATCTCCATCTACTTCTCCTTCATTATCGAAATCAACTTTTAAATTAAATTTATCCTACACTCCCTCCTATATAAGTAATAATAATAATAGTAGATTTAATTCTTATCTTTCGTCTTTTAAACAAAAGCAAAGTTATGTTCATTGTCCATCACCCCTTACTAAAAATTCATTTACCTATGATCAAACCCAAAATACAATATCATCAACTCATATTAATAATAATTATATTCAATCTAAATTAGCTCTAAATACTACATATGATCCAAATAATTATAGAATAAAAACAAAAGTAAACCATGCCAACAAATTATTAAATAATAACCTTTGGAAAAATAAAAATAGTAAAAATACCTCTTTAAAAAATAACAAATCTAAAAAAGAAAAAATTAGTATTATTGATGTTCTTAAACGTGAAAGTCAACTTTTTACTTCATCTTCCAAAAAGTATCACTCTAAATCATCAGTTTCATCCTATTATAGTAGATCTTCCCTTAGACGTTTCTCTAGTGTTATAGATGAAGCTAAAGTTAAACCTTTATCATCTATTCAATCCAATATTTCTAATTCATCTTCAATCATAAGTACTACAAAATCTATTATTTCTTCACCTTATCATGAGGATGTTTCGAAATATAAACCTAGTATTAATAATAATAATGATAATGATACTTCATCTTCAAAATTGAGAGATGAACCTTATCTTCCAAATAATCGTGTGAAATCTTTCTCTATTCCAGCATCACCTAAAAATTTAGCAGAAGATTCTTTAAGAAGTAAAGCTCATTCCTACATTCAACGTTCATTAACCTCATGTAAATCATTGACTGAAAATTTTAAATTTCATTCTATTCTTGGTTATGGTTCTAATGGTGTTGTATTAGGAGCTAAAAGACGTTCTGATGGTTTAGAGGTTGCCATCAAATACATTTATAAAACCCCTACTTCTAGAATATGTGAGGAAGTCAATATTTTGAAAGAAATTTCACCACATCGTTCCATTATTCGTTACATTGATTCCTTCGAAGATAATAATTGTATCTATCTTGTTACTGAAAAATCAGGTAATTCTTGGGTTCCAAGTGAAGATTCTAACCAAATAATAACATGTGAGTCCTCCAATACTGGACGTATTATTCTTTATTCCACAACTTGTAATACAAGTTCCTTATTTGATTATATTGAATTAAATGGATGTGTTCCTCTATCAGAACAAAAGAGTATGTTTAAAGCGATTGCTGAAGCGGTCTATGCCCTTCATTCAAAAAATATTGTTCATGGTGATATCAAGGAAGAAAACATTTTAATTGATTCACATCACAAACCAAAACTTTGTGATTTTGGTCATGCTCGTCATATTGGAAATAATGCCCCACCTCATTTTGCGGTTTACGGTACTCTTGAATTAAGTGCCCCGGAATTGATGCCAAATTTAAATGTCCCAGAACATTTAACGAAAACTCATGTTATCAAACGTTACAATGGTATGGCACAAGATATATGGGCATTAGGTTTAGTTCTTTATACCATGACTCATGGTGAATTACCATCAATTCATTCCAAAATTATTAGTAAAGAAATTGACTTAACTTCAAATAAATATAAAGAATATCCATGTTCCTATAGTCCTCATCTCAGTAAAGGTAAAAATAATAAATAATTTTAATTTATTGATATCAATAATAGTGATAATAATAATAATTTTAAAAATAATAACAATAATAATAATAATAATAATAATATAGTAACTTATAAATTATATTCACAAATTTTTATTTTATTTTTTTTTTCTTTATTTTTTTTTTTAACAATTGATATTAAATAGATTGTATTCACTTAATTGAAAGAATGTTAACAGTAGATATGAAGAAAAGGGCTACAATCCAAGAAATTATTAATCATCCATGGCTAAAAAAATAAAGATATTAATTTTTATATTAAAAAATACATATATATATATTTATAATTAAAATTTAAACAACTATTTAAATCAATTTTATATTTTATAGTAATAATAACAAAAAAAAAAAAAAAAAAAAAAAAAAAAAAAAAAAAAAATATCGTTTAGCATTCATCATTTCTACATTTAGTAATAGAAAATAATTTTATATTCATACTATTTTACTATTCTTTAAAAAAAAAAAAAAAAAAAAAAAAAAAAAATTACTATTAATCTATTTTGTTAAATTATCAATAGTGAATTTATATATAAATATTATTTATAAATAATCATTTTTTTTAGCATTTAGTAATGTATATATTTTTCTATTATAATACTTTAAAATTTATATATATATATATAATTGAAATCTATTCGCGTTATCTTTTTGTTTTATACTTTATAAATCATTTATATATAATACCATAATTCATAATTCATTAATATAATATATATAATATAAATATATATATATATATAATCATTAAAAACATTAAAATATAAAAATTTAAAATATAATTTAAAATTCAAAATAATATCATTAAATTAATTTTTTTTGTTGTTGTTTTTGTTTTTGTTTTTATTTTTTTATATTCCCTATTTTTTATAATCGTTATTATTAATATTTATATATATAATTATTATTATTATTATTATAGATTACATTATACATTATACATATAATAATAACATAATTTATATCATATATATATATATATATATAAAAATCTTCGAATATTGATTATTAAAAAAAAATATAGATAAATATTTAAATATTTAGATATATTTACAAAAAAAAAAAAAAAAAAAAAAAAAAAAAAAAAAAAAAAAAAAATTAAATAATAATAATAATAATAATAATAATACTTTTACTAATATATAAATATATAGAAAATGGTAAATTTACTAGTTTTAAGAATATAATAATATTTTTACTAATATATAAATATTATATAATGGTAAATATACAAATACCAATTTTAAGAAGTTTTCAACAAATAATCAATTATTTTATTATATATATATATATATATTTATATTATTAAAATATTTTATATTATTTATCATTATATATATATATTAAATTAGAGATATTCAAAAAAAAAAAAAAAAAAAAAAAAAAAAAAAAAAAAAAATTTAAAACATAGATATATTATATAGTTATCTAGAATACAACTTTATTTGAACAACTAATTTATGATATTACTTATTATGTTAAGTATCGGATAAAAATTTAATAAGTTTTAATATTCATTTTAAATATATATATATTTAATTATATAAATTTTAATTTATATTTCATCTTTAATATCTTAAAAAATACTTGTATAGATTTTTTTTCATTAAAAAAAAAATAATAATAACTATCAAATTACATATTCATATTTATTTCTTTTTTTTTTTTTTTTTTTTTTTTTAGTTTTATAAGAACAATATATATATATTATATTCAACTATCATAAAACAACCTATAGATTTATTAATCTATAATACACATTTTAAGTTTTTTTTTTTTTTTTGTTTAATTATTCATTTTATATTTACCTATAAACTTTCAAAATTAATTAAAATAAGTATAAAATACTATAAATGAACAATAATTGTTAAGTATCCACACTGTGATAATCAATGAATTATTTATATTATGAAAATGTTCCCAGATAAGTTATTTTCTTTTTTTTAAAAAAATTTTTATTATTATTATTATTATTATTATATTTTATAGCAAATATATGCTTATAAATATTTATATATTTTATAAATTAATTGATTTTTCCTATTTATTAATAACAAAAAAAAAAAAATTATAAAATGAAATGTATAAACCTTTTTTTTTTTCAATGAAGTATTAATAAAAAATAGTAGTAAAAAAAACTTTAATACATATGAAATTCTTTCTCAAATTTAAATGGATAAATTTTATTCTTTCATTTATTTATTTTTTTATGTATTAATTTTTTTATTTATATATTTATTTATTAATTAATTTTATATATATATATTTATTTATTTATTAACATTATATATATTTATTAATTTATTAATTTTTATTTATTTATTTATTTTTATATTTATATATATATTTATATATTTATTTATTTATTCATTTATTCATTTATTCATTATATATATTTTTATTCATTTATTTATTTATTCATTTATTTATTTATATGTAAAAAAAGCCTTTTTTAAATTATTTTTTAAATTAAATAATATTAATATATATTACAAATTTATTTTTAACAATATAATAATAAATTAGCTTAATTTAATCTATTCAAGTAAAATAATAAAATTTCAATCTATTCGAGTTAAAATGATGATAAAAATTTAATCTATTAAAGTTTCAAAAAAAATATATATATTATTATTGTTATAATTATTATAATTATTATTAACTAAATTAATAAAAAAATAATAATAATAAAATAAAAGCGCAAAAAATAAAAAGATAAATAAAAAAAAAAAAAAATTAGAAAAGTTCGATAAATCTATAAAAATAATTTTAAAATATCGAAAATAAAAAAATTTTTTTTTTTTTTTTTTGATAAATCTATAAAAAAAAATTTAAAATTTCGAAAATAAAAAACGAATTATTTTTTTTTTATTTGTATATTTATTTATATTATTAAATAAATACACAAAATTATTTAAAAGTAATATTTATTTTATAAGCTATTCATTTTATATATATATATATAATATTAAAAAAAAATTAAAAATATTTTAATTTCAATCATTTTTAATAATATTTATTATATTTATTATTATTTATTATTATTATTATTGTTTTTTAATAATATATATATATTATAAACAATAATATAATTTAAATATTATAAAATGTCTTTAGAAAATACAAAATTATTTTATAATGAACTTGAAAAAGAATTTATCAATTATAGTAAATTATTGGAAATAGCAAGAAAAGGAATATTTTTGAAAGAATCATTAACCATAAAATATCCTCATGCGTTTATGATTGATATATCAATATTGGCTAATCAGCATTTTACTGTTAATAATGATAATCAATATTATCGATTAAAATATTTCATAATTCATGTTACAAATATAGCTAACTGGATTCAACTTCACCATAATAGAAAACCAAAATTAAAAGATCGTAAAGAAATTTTTTGTTTTTTTCCAAATCATAATAATGACTATTGTAATATTTGTGATACTGTACTCTCAAATCATATTACGAAAGATACTATAACCCTCCCAAAAATTAATTCCTTACTCATCATCAATGAATTCTTTTTAAGAAAACTTAGTGAAGAAAAACTTATGAATAATATTTATCTATATACCGATGTTTTCCATCATAACATATCATATTACTACCCAACAGATAATGAAACCTTTTACGACTATTTAATAAAATATAGTTTCATTTCAATTGATACAAAAATTTTATTAACTGAAAAGTTTAACTACACTGAAGATTTTGAAAACAATCAATGGGTTAATCCTTTCAGAATATTATTTGATTTAACTTACACAGATAATAAACGAAAATTATTAGAAAATGAAAAGAAATATTTATTAAGCAATAATATATTCTATCAATATTTCGAAAAAATTAAAGATATTAATATTTTAAATCGAATTTCAAAACTATTTGAAGAAAATAATATTCAATATCACAGTTCAAACAGTGATATTTCCTATAATCTTAAGAATATTCATAGAGTACCACCACATTTCCCACTTCATATACTTGAGAAATATACCAACATCTTTTATAAACCTAATAAAACTCGATTCAAATTTACAAAGCAATGTCATTCAGTAGCTAAAACTTGGAATGAAGCTATGGCTAAAAAATTTGAATATTTCATTAATATTACCTTCACAGATGCTGGTATACAATTTCTTAAGGATTGTGAAGGGCATATTGTCAAAAAATTAATCAATGAAGTGAATAAAACAAAAGGTTTTACAAATGATTATGAATTAGCCTATCTTTATAATCGCTGTTTCCTAAATCGTTTATAATTTATTTTATTTATTTATTAACTTATTTATTCTGAATAAATAAGTTAATAAATATATATATATAAGAGCAAAAAAAAAAAAAAAAAAAAAAAAGTTGAAATATCATTAAATATATTTTATTTATTTTATGAAATATAACTATTGATGTAGAATATGTATATATCATAATTAATCATATAATATAATTACAAATAACGAATATAATAAAATATAATTATTTAATTATTTATTAATTAACAACTATTTAAAACTAGACTTTTGAGTTCTTTTATATTATTTAAATACAAATTTTCATTAATAACATTATATTCATAACCATAAATAGAATATATTTATATATCTACATAATTACTTTTATTATAATATTATTATAATATCATAATATTATTACGAATATATTAATATTTTTTTTTATTTTAACTATTATATTTAAATCTATAAAGAAATTATTTATATGAATAATTATATATATAAATATACAATAAATATAATAATAAATACAATGAACATATATATATTATTTAAATATATTAATTATCGATTCACTATATTTAAAAATTGTTTCTACTCTATTAACTAATTTTTATTAATATTTATAAAATAATAATAATAAAATTTATAATTGAATAAATTAAAATAACAATTAAAAATAAGCTAAAATATATATTTATATTTACATTAATAATAAAATGAATAATTTGGTTTCTAGGTTTTTATTTCTTGAATTAAAAATATTAATATTTTAATATTTTAATATATTTTATATGTTTTTTTGTTTTGTTTTGTTTTATTTATTTATTTATTAAATAAATATATATTTCTTCTAATTAATATTTGAATTGAAACGATAAAATATTAATTGAAGTACTTAAATATATGATATACAACTCAAATGTTCGATGTACTTTTGTTGGGATTTATTTATTAAATTTATTAATTTATTATTTATTTATTTATTTATTTATTTATTTATTTATTTATTTATTTTTATATAGAAACTACATATATTTAAAAAGACTATTTAACAACTTTCTTATTCTTTTAATTACAAACTAATTTAACATAATATAACTTTTACACAACAACGACGACAGCCGCCCTTCTCTTAATTCAGAGAAATGCTTTATTTTTATGTTATTTAGTTATAATTAACTATTTAATTAATTGTTCTTGTGATTAGAATAAACTATTAATAATTATTATTTAAGGAAATATTTAATAACTATATAAATATAAATATAAAATAATAAGAATATAATTAAAACATTGATTTATGCTATAAAATTTATTATTAATTATAAACATAATTAATATATAGAAATCAAGCCACATATTGAAATTGTTGTAAAATCATTAGATTTAAATTTGATTTATGACATTAATTTATGTTTGAATAATAAAACTAATTTTATATTAATTAAGGTTTGAATATTTCATTTTATATCATATATATATTTCTTAATAGTAGTCATTAAAAAGTTAAAATAGTAAAATAAATAAAACATTGTTAAAAAATAAATGAAATTCATATTATAAAAAACAAACAATTTTTATTTTTATATTAATAAATTTTATCGATAAATAAAAATAAATATTATAATTAGAATCTTCATCATATTTATTTTATTATATTTTATTGTACCATATATAAAAGTAATAGCATTATTCATAATTATAATAATTTTAATCTTCTAAAAATAATAATTTTATCATTAAATATATATATATTTTTTATTCTAAATGCAATTATTACATCATTAAATACTTTATAATCTAGATATAATACATATATCTTTAAGTCCTATTTCTTAATATAATAATTATATTATTAGTCACTCTAATGTATAATATAATAATTTATTCTTCTCTAAATAAAACAAAAATAGCTCAATATTATATCTTCTGTTTTTAATATATCTATTCTTCCCTAAATAAAATAGAAATAGAACAACATAATATCTTTTTATTTTTAATATATTTATTTTTCCTTAAATAAAATAAAAATAGAACAACATATTCTATTTTAATACTTATTCTTCCCTAAATAAAACAAAAATAGAACAACATATTCTATTTTAATAAAACAAAAATAACAAATTATTTTATAATTTTAAATATAATTACTATTAATAAAATGTCATAACAATATTATTCAATGCATCCAATATATTTATTATTCCTAAATAAAAATAGCACATCCATAATATTAGTATATTTTTCGATATAATTGTTCTAACATAAAAAAGATATATATATTATCATTAGAATTAAAATTTTTAATCCAATAAATATTCTTTTATTATGTAAAGGTTAGGTATTTTTAATGTAAAAAAAAAAATTTTTTTTCTTAATTAAAAAAATTTTTTTTTATTTATTTAGTTATATAATATTATAGTTATATAATATTATAGTATTAACATCTTTAAATAAATATTATTTCGATTATTTCGATTCTTATTTTTATTATTATTTTTTATTTAAAATATTTTTATTTAAAATTATTTTTGATAAATATATATACATATATATATATTTACTAAAAATGCTTCACCTATTATAACTATTAACTTTTTATGATTTTTCTAAAATTTTAATATCTTGTTAAGTAAAGTTTAATTAAGCCTCTTAGTAGTGCAGGATTAGCAATTGAAATATTAAGTAAAGTTTAAAAGTGTCTAAATTTTAATTATTACTATATTACTATAGTACTAAAAAAAAAAAAATTAAAAATAAATAAAATACAATGATATTTATTTTTAATTTTTTTTTTTTTTTTTTTTTTATTTTTATTTTTATTTATATTTCTTAATTAAATTAAAAAAAAAAAAATATATATGTAAATGAAACAATAATTATAATTTATAGATAAGGTATAAAATTAATAAATTGAATTAATATATTATTTTAAAATTTATTTTATAAAAAAAGTAGACTACTTTTTTCTTTTTTTTTTTTTTTTTTTAAAAAAAACAAAAAAAATAATAAGAAAAAAAATAAAATAATACTAAATTAGTATTATTAATCGGAATATATATATTTGTAATTAAAAAATGAGAAAATTAATATATTTGCTTATTATTTATAAATATTTATATAATATTAAACAACATAGAAGATTTTTAATTTTTTTTTTATTTTTTTATGGTTTTGTTACATATATTTATTATTAGTTTTATTACTTTAAATTAAAATACAATATTATTTATTAAATATATAATTAAAGAAGAAAATCATTAAATATATAGAAAATAATTTAAGAAAATAATATAAAAAGTATTAAATTTATTAAAAGTTTATTCAAAATAAATAATATTTTCATTTAAATACTATTGTTAATATAAGAAAGTTTAATTTTTACTTTTATTAACGACCTATTTAAAAAAAAAGCATTAATTATTGATTAGCTTTCAAATATACTCATTATGGTTAATGCGAATCAAAAAAAAAAAAAAATAAGTAAAGGAATAAATAGCTATCTATTTTTTGAAATGTCTATATTATTTTTTTATTAATTTTAATTTTTTTAATTTTTTTTTATTTTTATTATTTTATAAAAAGCAATGAACTCTTTTATTTATTTGTTTTTAACTTTTATTTGAATGGAAAGTTTTTTTTTTATTTTTTATTTTTTATTTTTTGTTAATATATTTTTAATTAAATATAATAAAAATAAATATAATTTTTAATTCTAAAGGCATATATTAATAATAAAATCTAATTTATATTTTATTGGTAAACTAAATTAAAAATGATATTGTTCAAAGAAATTTATTGTTTAATATAACCATAATTGTAGCATATCTATTTATATTAAAATAAATTAAAAAATATATTATAATAAATTCTAATATATATTATATAAATTAATTAATAAATATTTTAATTTAAATCAACAAAAATAAAAAAAGAAGCTCATTATTAAAAGTGAATCGTTTAGAATAAGGTTATAAAAATGGTTTTAATATAAATAATATAAATAATATATATATAATATATGACAATATATTACTATATATTAAATATATTATTTAATTTATTATTAATAATTTAATATAAAAATTATATTAAATAAAATTATATATCATATTTCAAAAAATTTATATATATTAACATCGTTGAAAAACATGGTTTAAATCCTTATTTTATTTTTTATATTTATTTTTTTATTTTTTATTTAAAAAAAATATAATAAAATAATTTTTAATATAATGAAATAATAAAATAATAAAATGAAAAAAAATAGTTAGTATATAAAATAAAAAATATATATTTAGTAAATCATTTTTCTTTTATAAAGAAATCAAATTAATAATATTATTTAATTATTAATATATTAATATAATCATTTAGTTTTAAAATTAAGAGATTTATTGTTATTGCTATATACATTTTAATTTCTTTTATGTGATATCTTTAAAAATTTCTAATAATTGCTATTATTATTTGTTTTATTTAATAAAAATGAAGATTCTAAATAGTATAGAATATATTATATATATTTTGAATTTTATGTTATCTATAGAATTATTAACATAAAAATATTGTTATGGAAAGCATATTGGATTATTATATAATTGAGATAATTATGCTTAATAACATTTTATTCTATATAAAAATTTCTAATAATTGCTATTATTATTTGTTTTTTTTAATAAAAATGAAGATTCTAAATAGTATAGAATATATTATATATATTTTGAATTTTATGTTATCTATAGAATTATTAACATAAAAATATTGTTATGGAAAGCATATTGGATTATTATATAATTGAGATAATTATGCTTAATAACATTTTATTCTATATAGAGTATTATATATGTTTTAAATTTTATAATTAATATTCTATAATAATTAAGAATTATTATTTGGTTTTTTACTTTGATTTTTATTATAATTATAATCATATTTTTATTTTTATTTTTATTATAATTGTAATCATATTTTAAAATATAATTGTGTTAATATAGAAAAAAATATTTAGTAAATATTACTTAAAAAAAAAGATAATTATTATAAAAATAAAATATATACTAAATAATTTTTTCTATATTAAATAATTATTTTATTATTATTATTTTTAATATTACTACTACTACTACTAAATAATAATAATAAATAATAAATACTAATACTATTACTAATACTAACTTGGCAATAAAATAATAATAATAAATAGTAGTAACAATAATAAATAGTAATAATAATAATTAATAGTAGAAACAATATTGAAATTGTGATAGTACTAATAATAATAGTACAAATAATAAGAAATAATGATAATAACAAATAATAAATAATGTTAATGCTAATAATAGTACTAATACTAATAATACTAATAATGATAATAATATTACTACTACAATATCTATATTATTATTATTAGTAGTAGAATATTTTAGCAATAGCATTTAATTGTCTTTTTAAATTGAATTATTAATTTAAAATTGTAATTAAAGCCATAACAATTTATGGAAATTTTTTTATAATGTATGGATATATTGTATTTAAATAGATTTGTATATGAATTTTAAAGCATTTATGTAAGTTATGTTTATTCAAGCCACTAATATATATTAATAAAATTTTTAAATTTCATAAAGTTTACCAATAAACATATGCTATAAAAGTTAATTTTTATTTTTTTTTTTTTTTTTAAAATTTATTAATAAATAAAATTTTATTTTAATGTATTTATTAATTATAATATATTTTTTATTTAAAATTTATTAAAAAAAAAAATAAAAAAATAATAAAAAAAAATATTATAACTTATTATTACTTGATATATGTTCAAATAAAGTAATATTAACTTATTTTTTTTTTTATTTTTTTATTTTTATTTTTTTTAATAAATACAATATTTTTTAATAATACAAATATATTATTAATATATAAAATATATAGAAAAAATGTTTTGATATTTTTATATTATATTTTAATATATTACTCAAAGATTATTGAAAAATAAATATTTATATTAAAAAGTTTATTAAATAAAATTTACAATTTAAGATTTATTTATATGTTTTTTTTTCTATTTATTAAATATTATATATTTATTATAATTTAATATATGCATTTAATATAATATAATATAATATTAATTTTAATTTTATTATTATTATTATTATTTTTATTATATATATATTTTTTAATTTCTAATATTTACAATAAGAAAAAGATTAAAATTAATTTTTATTTTATTTTATTTTATTTTTTTTTTTTTATCTTATATTTATTTTGAGAAAATATTTTTTTCTTCATATTGTTAATAAATATATATTTAAAAAGTATAAATAAAATAATATAATCAAAGAGTGAAATAAGCATTTAATAAAAAATAATATAAGCTAAAAAGTAAATTTTTTTACTTTTTAACAAAAAAAAAAAAAAAAAAAGAATTAGTTATCTCTTTTCTTTTTTTTTTTTTTTATTTTTTTAATACTATATTTTTAAATATCAGTTCTGAAAAGAAATGCTTTCATATAGTATTTAAAAATTATTATCAGAAATATTAACTAAAAAAGGATAAATCAATAAAGAAGATTATATTTACAAAAAAAAAAAAAAAACTTATCGAGATATATATTAATTGATTCATAATTATTAGTATTTAAAAAGAATAAAAAGAAATATTTATTAAATATTATAATATGAAATAATATATATGTGTATATAAAAAAAAAAAAAATAAAAAAAAAATAATAATTAGTAAAAGGATAAATAAAAAACTAAAAAAAAATACCAAAGAAAAAATAACGAAAAAAAAAAAAAAAAAACGGATTCTTTTTTGGTAAACAAATTGAAACAAAAGGTAGTAGTACAAAATATTCTATTTTATTAATAAATCAAAAATTATAATAATTAATAAGTTAAATATAAGTATAATAAAAAATTCTTTAAAAAAAAATACTTACAAAAAGAATAATTTTACTTATACAATTATTTCGTATACGAATTATATTTATATAAAAGAAGAAATATAAATGTTTTTATTTATTCCTTAAATTACGCAATAAATCAAATTTATATATATTTTAGTTATTTTTTTAAAAGTATATTTTATATTATATACTGTAGTATATACGAATTTTCATATTTATATAAAACACCTTAATAAATTAGTTAATATCAAACAAAAACAAAAAATAAAATAAATATAAATATTTACATAAGATTATTATACAGTCAATTTTTGGTATCTTTTGCTTAATTAAAAGTATTTATTTTTTGAATTATAGAAAATAATGATTGTTTATGAAGAGGTAAATTTCTTTTATTATTAAATTATTAAATTGAATTAAGAAAAAAGATTAATTCAATATTATTTATTTATATTAAATTTAATATAATAAAATTTTAAATATTTTAACCTATATATAACTTATTAAATATTTAGAACCCAAATAATGGTTATATTGATGATTCTTTTTCCAATGATGAATTAGATTCAGAAACAGAAATTGAAAATGCCTTGGCCATTATTAATACTGAAATTAATGAAAAGATTATAAAAAGTGGTTATTTAAAAAAGAAAGGTGAAAAAAGAAAGGCTTGGAAAAAGCGTTGGTTTGTTTTACGTTCAAATAGATTATCATACTATAAAAATGAGAAGGTATTTTTTTTTAAAAATAATATCATATTATTTTTAAAAGAATTTTTTTTGTTTCATATATATATTTTATTTATTTATTTATTATTTTTTTCGAAAGATTTTTAATATTCTTATATTCCTAAGATATTCAAAATAATAACTGTTTTATTTTTTTTTTTTCCTTGTTATATTATTTCTTTAATAATATGTAGGAATACAAACTATTAAAAGTTATTCGTTTAGATGATATATTATCTGTAAATAATTTTGAAAATCAACAAAAATATATTCATTCCATGAATAACAATAAATCTGATTCAACGCCAATTTCTCCAAAACCACAAAAACAAAATTTGTTAAATGCTTTTTATGTTAATACGAATGAACGTCCATATCTATTACAAGCTCAATCTATAGAAGACAGAGATCAATGGATTAAAGCCTTAAATTCTGCTATTTCAGGAAAAAAGACAAATGCTTTTAATCCTCAAGAATTTCTTACAAATAATAATTTAATTTCTTCATCTAAAGCTAAAGATATTGATCAAAAATTAAATCAAGCTAATGTTAATGATAATACTTTAGCTTCTTATAATACAAATATGGATAATAGTCATGAAAAAAATGATACGATAGAAACTGAACAAAATATTTTAACCGAAGAAGATGAAATTAATAAAATTAATCAGATGATTCAGAAAAATATTGCTTTACAAATTCCAAAAGTAAACGTAAAAGAAGATTATAGTAAAGTTTATTATATTAATAATATGACACCAAAAATTCAAAAAGCAAAGACAACAAAGGCTGTTAATTTTTCAACTAGTGCTCCAAGTGTACATATTTTAATGGATGAGGAAAGTGATGATGATACAGAGGAATTAAGAGTTGATGAAGATGAAGATGATGAACTTTCTTATGAAGAATTTAAAAAGACAGTTGTTAAGGATGAAAATGGTGATTATGTTTGCAGTAATGAAGAAAATTTAGAATTCTTTAATAGTGATGAAATTTTAAATGTTATCGAGAAAAAACTAAAGTTTGAAAATGAAATGAATCTTGCTAATTCATCTTCGACATATGGTAATTATTCAATGACAAGACCAATTGCCGTATCAAAAAGAGGCCAAATTAACAATAAAAATCGTATTGATTTATTGTCAAGAGAAAAATTAGATATGGATGATGATGATGACGATGATGATGATGAAGACGATGAAGAAGAAGATGAAGATGATGATTATATGTTAAGTTCATCATATGATGAACATAACTCATTGTATTCTCAAAGAAAAGAATATTTAAAAGAACAAATGGAAAAAGATGTGATTATTCAACAAGGATATATGTATAAATATCGTAAAAATGCATTAAAGAAAAAATGGAAGAAATATTGGTTTGTTATTAGAAGTGGTAATTTATTCATATATAAAAATGAACAAGAATATGTTGTGAAGTCAATTATTCCATTAGAAAATACAATGGCTATTTGTGAAGTAAAACGTTCTAGTAGAATAGGAAGAAAAGGTAAAAAGAATAGAGTAAGATATTGTTTTCAACTTATTCAATCTATTAATCCGAAAATGCCAGAAAGACATTATTCTGTGGATTCAGTGAATACCGTTAGTACTAATAATACAGATCTATCTAATGAACCAATTTTTACTAAACAAAATAATTTTGCAGAACCAAATGAAATTAGTAGTTCTTATTCATCTACTACTTCACTTCAAAATCAAAGTCAATCACAATCACAATCACAATCTCAAAATAGTAATTCTAGTAATATTAATAATATAAATACTATGACTGATAATACTATCAATTCGACTTTTGCTCTTCAAGATACAATAAAAATTAAACGTAGTTCAATTTCTCAACTTACTAATAAGATTAAAAGTATGCATAACAAAGTTAATAGTCACGATCATCATAATGATTGTAATAATAATACTATTACTGCTACTGCTTCTACTCCTACTTCTGCTTCAGCTTCTTCTTCTACTACTACTAATAATAATAATAATAATATTAAAGAAAATAATCTTTCATCAGTTTCAACAAATAATGTAGAAGAAGAAGATTCAAATAGTAAAGATGCTGATAAAGTTATTTCTACTTCAGTAACCTCAAATATTAATAATTCTAATAATAGTTTAAATAATAATGAAACAATGAATAATGGAAATAATAATACTGATGTTATAAAAAAGAAGACGACTAGTATATTAAAGATTAATACTAATAATAAAAGATTAACAGGTAATTTTGATTCTTATAATAATAATTTTGAAGATGGTAATAGAAATTCAAAATATAAAAGAAATTCTCTTTTAGCTAGTGCGTTGTCACCAAGTAGTAACATGACTCCAATGACGCCTAAAACACCTAAAAGAAAAACTTTTGTTAAAGTATTTACTTTTTCAGCACCAACAGAAACCTCTAGGAAAATTTGGATAGCTAATTTACTTAATGAATGTGAAAAAGTTCAAGAAGTTCAAGAAAAGTAATAATAAAATCACTACAAATTAATAAAAAATATTTTATATAATGGAGTAGTTAATTTTAAATTTATTTATATATATAAAATAGTAATATTAATATAAATAAAATAGTAATAATAAATATTAAAATAATTAAATAAGACTTTAAAGTGTTAATAGTACTTAAGATATTATCCATTATGATAACGTAAAAAATAAATAAATAAATAAATAAAAAAAAAAAGAAAAAAAAAATATGTATTAAATTAACAATAATATTAACAAAAAAAAAAAAAAAAAAAATAGTAGTATTAATAATTGTTAAAATATGTTATTAGAATAATAGGAATAATAACAAAAAAATTAAATAAATTTATTTATTTATTTATATAAAATAGTAATATTAATATAAATAAAATAGTAATAATAAATATTAAAATAATTAAGACTTTGAAGTGTTAATAGTACTTAAGATATTATCCATTATGATAACGTAAAAAATAAATAAATAAATAAATAAAAAAAAAAAGAAAAAAAAAAAATATGTATTAAATTAACAATAATATTAACAAAAAAAAAAAAAAGTAGTAGTATTAATAATTGTTAAAATATGTTATTAGAATAATAGGAATAATAACGTAAAAAAATAAATAAATAAATAAAAAAAAAAAAAAAAAAAAAAAAAAAAAAAAAATAGTAGTATTAATAATTGTTAAAATATGTTATTAGAATAATAGGAATAATAACAAAAAAATTAAATAAAGTAAAATTTAATAAAAAAAAAAAAAAAAATTAATTTTTTTTTTTTTTTTTTTTTTTTTTAACGGCAGCAAACTTGTTTCATCTTTATTAATTAAATATTTGATAAAATACATGTAATAAAATAATAAAAAAGAAAAAAAAGATAAAAAAATAAACAAAAAATAAAACACAAAATAAAAATAAAATAATGGTATAATATATTCTAGTTTCATTTAATTAATATTTGTAAGACTTCACAAGGGCATTATTATACTGAAGTATAATAATTAACTTTGACTTCGCAATGTTAATCATAATTTTAAGATACAAAATTATGATCTTCATTGGTTGCGCTAGCCCTGCTGGCCTGTCTTACTGTTTCTTCAGCATTGACGCTCTTGGTAGTAGTAGTACGATTCGATTTGAACCTATTGAACAAAGACCATTGCTGGCCAATAGCAATAGGTATAATCGATTGGAGAAGTGCCGCAGTAACCACTAAGAACGGAGTATCAGAATAAGCACCTGATTTCATCTGGCACTTAAATAGATCCTTCCATTCCCTTGTACTGTTATTAATACTTCGACCTCCAAGAAGGAAATTAAACACTTTTTCACACACACTAGAATCAATATACACATTATTTTCAATACTATTACTAACATTACTAAAAATACTATTACTAATATTATTATTACTATTATAATTATTACTATTATTACTATTACTATTATCATTATTACTATTAACAATATCATTTGTTAGGTTGCCACGGTAAAAAGCATTATATAAAAATAAAATTTTATCATTAACTTTACTACGAGTATGATTGAAAAAGGGACAATCAATTAACCAATGACTTATCCATTGTTTATTACTTTTACAACAGGGACAAAAATTAGGACACATTTGGTCCACTATTTTTGCAGCTTTAGCAATTCTAGCATCTAATCTATATCCGCTTCGTGCTCTCAATAGCCAATAGAAACCATATGAAAGATCAGGATAGTCATAACAAAGTTTTATAAATTTTGATGTTTCTTCGAATTTGTTTTTGTCATAAAATTCAGCTTTAATAGAATTGATTTTCATATCTCTTTTCCAATAAAAATCCTTGATTTTATTATCGTTATTACCTCTTTTCTCTAGTTTACGTTTAAGAGTTCTACTTTCTTTTGTCCATGTATATTTTCTAGATTTTGGAATATTATTAACTAAATAGGAAATAATACAATTTGAATTTTTCCATTTATCAAAACATTTGACCTGAGACAAAGCACACTTAGCTGACAATGGAGGAATATGTAAATCTTTTGAAATAGAATATACATTAATAAATGATTTGGCTTTTTGTATACCTGCAATCCATCTTAATCCTTTATTAATTAATTTCTGAGTATTATTTGTTCTCGTTTTATTCGAACCAAGTAAAGGTGCAAAGTAAGAGACTTTACTAAGTACATAAGAGTTAATTATAATCTTCTTAAATGGAATAGGAATTTTGGAATTTGAAAGAAATTTACTAACAGAAAAGAGAGCTTTAGTTACTTTAGAGTTAAGTAATTTAATAATAGGTTTCAACGATAAGCTTTTATCAAATGGTATACCTAAATAGGTATAACATTTAGTTATTGGAATTGGTTGACCAGCAAGATAAAAAGTAGGATCTCTTTTATTTTGAAAAAGAGGTGTGTCTGGTCGAATCACCATCGTTGCACACTTATTAATTCCAAAATTCATCATATTAAATTTAGCCCATTCATTTACCTTCTTAAGCATTTTTTTCAACTTAGTTCTTGACGGTGCGCATAGAACAATATCATCTGCAAAGAGTCCACCACAACATCTAGATTCGCCTAAAGGAATTCCAAGTTCTGAAACATCATTAAAAATGTCATTAATAAAAAGATTGAAAAGAATTGGTGATAGTGGACAACCTTGTCTAACTCCTTTCATAATATTAAAAGATTCCGAATATTGATCATCAATTTTAACACTAGCTTTGGATGTCAAATATAGATTTTTTATAAATTGATAACATTTACCTCTAATACCTAAAGCATCTAATTTATATAAAATATTACCTATTGGAACAGAATCATATGCCTTTTTTAAATCTAGAAAAGCAAGGTAAGTTTCTTTATTATCATTTTTACGCCTTTGACAAATTTCTCGAATTGAAATAAATAAACTAACACATTCTTCTTTAGTACGAAATCCAAATTGCTCTGGCCTAATAAAATTATTTTTAAGTCCATATTCTGAAATTCTTTTGGAGACTATTTTCGAAATGAGTTTAATACCATTGTTAATCAGAGAGATACCTCGATAATTGTCACAATCAGATAGATCATCTCCTTTTTTAGGAATAGATATAATACTTGCTTCATTCCATGAGCTAGGAAATTCTCCATTCCAAATTCTTGAGTATATCTTCTGTAAACAATTTAAACCAGAAGAAGAATTATTTACTGAATTTTCGTCATCCGGAGGAATTAAAGCTTTATAAAATTCAATAGGAATTCCATCCGGGCCTGAAGCTCTAAAATTTGGAGTAGCCAAAATTGCTTCTCTAATTTCTTCTATACTGATGTCTTGATTTATATCCCATTCATTGTGTCTCGTATACCTAATTGTTCCATTGGAAAATTTATTATACCATTCGATTAATGCACTATTGATATCAGAATGGCTTGAAGCAAGTTTTTTATAGTGATTGTGCCATACTTCTAACTGTTCTTTAGTAGAAGTAGCTAGTTTACCATTTTTGTCCTTTACTGGAGAATTTGACATATTTTTAAATTTATCTACTTTTGCTGTTGTTTTAAGCCATTTCCAAGCTTTTTTAGGGTTATGAGATTTCATATATTCACATCCTGTATTAATCCAATGTTGGTATTCAGTTTTCCTATAAATATTACACATATGATGAATAATTTTGCACATTCTATTATATTTATCAATTAATTCTTCAAATTCATCTAAATTATGATAAGAACCTCTTCTTTTAATGGATTTATATAATTTCATTTTGAGTTTTTGCAAATTAAATATTTTCTGCGACATATGAAAAAAAGATTTTCGAACTTCTGAAATTGACGTGATATTAAGTTCCTTAGCAATATTGAATGAAGTTGAAATAAATTTCTTTGAAATATCATCAATACTAATATTAGGATCTGGAATCACTTCCTCTAATACACTAAAATAGTTGTTGTCAAAAATTGATTCTTTTTCATTTATACATTTTAATCTATCCCATTTAACTGTCTTTTTAGGCAGAGAGAAAGAATTATCTGAATTAACTGATGAAAAACATTTACCTTTTATTAATAAAGGTTTATGATCCGAAATGGGGGGAAAGTCAATAAAAGTACCATATGAAAGTAAATCTAACATATGATCATTGACAATCGCATGATCTATATCAGATTCTCTATTACCTCTACTCCATGAAATTGGGGAGCCCCATAAGGGAAGAATTTTCCAATTACTAAATTTAGAGAGCAAATTACTTAATTTCTCAGTAGGTAAATTAAAATCACCAACCAACATTGAAGGATGAGAAGAGTGACTATTTAACCAAGACAATATTTCAATTCTAGCAGCTCTAGCATGAAGGCTATGGCCACTATGAGGTACGTACACATTACCAATAGAACATTTAGTGAAATTCCAAAAATTATAAGTATACAAGGAAATAATATACTCATAAGTGTTGTTTTCAAGAGAGGCTTGACAAGAATTATGAAACCCAATATAAAGACCTCTTTTACCGGGAATTTCATTATTAGCTTTTTTGAAGAAATGTTTGTAGTTTTTTAATGATACTCGACATGGATATTTACTGCTAGAACCTGAACCATTTCCTGTTTCCTGAAAGCATAAGAAAAGTGGTTTGTACATTGAAATAAAGAATTCAACACTGTCTTTTTTATCAAAGTTCCATCCATTAGTATTCCAACTGACACATAGAGAAAATTCTTTAACTGTATTATTATTAATATGAGTGTTATTAATATTATTGGAATTATTATAATTGATTGAACTGAAATTTGAATTTGAATCTGAGCTTGAAACTGAATTTAAACATAAATTTGAAATTGAACTTGAACTTGTACTTGAACTTGAACTTGAACTTGAACTTGAACTTGAACTTGTACTTGAACTTGTACTTGAACTTGAACTTGAAATTGTACTTGAACTTGGACTTGAACTTGAACTTGAACCTGTACTTGAACTTGTACTTAAACTTGTACTTGAACTTGAACTTGAGCTTGTACTTGAACTTGTACTTGAACTTGAACTTGAGCTTGTACTTGAACTTGAACATGAATCTGTATTTGAACTTGAATTTGAATTTTGACTTGAATCTGCATTTGAATTTGAAGTAGTGAATAAGTTGATATTATAAGATGAATTCACTTTTTCTGATAAGGCAAAATGTTTCCTTTTGAGTGAAGAAAAACTGTATTTATGATTCCTTTTGCTACAATTAATAACGTTAATTGAAGCACGTTTGAAACTATTAACAATACAATCAGTAATAGATGTTAATTCTTCTTCATTACCTACTATTTTAATTTTAAAGAATGCATCATTAAAATTAGCAATACGTTTAACTGATAAAACCTTATCATTTAATTCATTCAGAGTTTTCTTTAAATGTCTTCTCATTTTGATTTCTGGCCAAGATCGAAGTCCGCGGATAAAGAGTAGTTTCGTATTCTCCATTGGTATACCGTGGCACCTTGAACCTCTTAGAATGAAATTTTTATTTCTTATAAATTGGATTTCCATAATAGTAATAAAAAACTAAAAATTAATAACTAAAAAAAAAAAAATAAAAAAAAGTCAATTTTTATTATAAAGTCTTGAGTATAATGAGAATTGTAATAATTTTATATCTTTTTGGAGTAAATAATTTCGATAATTAGTAGTTTGTTGAATGATTGAAAAATAATTTGATTTAGCACTTTTTTCAGTATATTATTTAAATTGAATATCATAAAGTATTTAATGACTAAGATTGAATTGATGAAATAAAATGGCACAAAATTAGTAAAGAGTTAAATAAATTACTACAAGATTTAGAGTGAATCAATCTCTTACAACGTGATACATGAAATATAAAGTTGAAATACAATTGAATACAATAGATTCTTACATGAGAATAGTAATACTACATGAAAATAGAAATACAATGAAAATGTATTACTAATTCTTGGGTGTAACTTATTTAACAATGTTCCAAAAATGCACCATTATATTCCGCAGTGAGTGTTCACCAGAAAAATTTTACCAATAACATTACCATTGCGCATAATGTTATTAATTAACACAAAATATAACTTTACTACTATTTTGCACCAGTACTGTGGATCTACTTTATAAGAGTAAAGTTAATTCCCCTTGCAGGCGATTTAAATACATAAATCGAGTACACCCCTGCTCGGGAAAAAAAAAAAATTAAAAAATAAGTAAATAAATAAATAAAATAAAAAAATAAAATAAAATTTAATAAATAAATAAAACATGAATATCTAAAATCATTCTTATCATTCTGTAATAATAATAATAATAATAATAATAATAATAATAAATAATAATAATAAATAATATTAATATAATAAATAAATAAATAAATAAATAAATAAATAAATAAAAAATAAACTCATATTTTTTATAAGTGTATAAATAAACTCAGAAAAAAGTTTATAGGTAAAGTACATAGGCAATGAACCTCCCAAATTATATGATTTCTTTTTTAAAAGGGAATTCTTATTCTAGATTATCTGAAATAAAAAAAAAATATATATATTTTTATAAACCCTTTTAAATAATTCTTTACATTAATAATTAATTATAAATTCCCTTTAAACATTTACACCAATTTCACAAACAACTAAATAAAAAAAAACTTTAAATTAACGCAAATTTATATAATACTAAATATTTAATTTTAATTTGATAAATGCTATATTTATCAAAAATGCAGACTTTATTATAATTGCATTTTTTATAAAGAATATTACATTCAATACATTTATTCGAATTTTCTTTCGAAAGCAGCAATCTTTTGTCTGATACGGTCCTTTCTTTGCTTGAGGTTGCGCTTTTGGCTCTTGAACTTCTTGAGTTGAGCCTTTTGTTCTTCGGTAAGTGGAGTACGTTCCTTCTTAACAAATTCTGGGTTGGCACGAATCTTCTTGTGAGCTTCAGCGTACATACCTTCAAGATCGTCAGCAGAAACACCAGCAGCAATGAATCTAGAAAATTGCTTCTTGTACTTTTCTTCATCTTCTTCTTCAAGAGTACGCATGTATTCAGCAACATGTTGACCGAAGATGTAGTCTCTAAGAACTTCAGCATCAAGACTCTTTTCTTCAGAATCGTAACCTGGGAATCTGGTTTCACTGTGTGGAACAAGAACACCACCATCAGCAGCACCCTTCATAACAGCGAAGACCTTACTACCAGTAGTAGTACGTCTGAGACCGACATCAAGGAAGGCCTTGAATGGACGTGGACCTTCTTCGTTTTCTTCGACTTCATAGTGTTCACCATTAGCTTCAGTAACACCTTCGTACTTAGTGTCAAGACCGAGCTTCTTAAGAACACGACGAGCGGCAAGGAGACCAGTAGCGTAAGCAGCAGCCCAGTTAGTTAAACCAACCTTAATACCGTAGTTTGGTAATTCATGAGCATATGCAGCAGAAAGAATGTAATCACCTTCAATCTTAGAGTAAACGAATTGAGCAATGATATCGGTGTTGGTGAAACGAACGACAAGTCTGTACTTTGGAGAGTTGTACTTGTTCTTGGCTTGAGTAACTAATCTCTTACGAGCATAGTAATCAGTTTTACCCTCTAAAAAGAATTAAAATTTAATATATTATTATTTATAATATATCATTCCTCATATCAATATACTTTTTTTTAAATTAATACATACCACGTCTTCTTCTGTACTTAACTTGGTAACGCTTGAAGTAAGCCTTGTTCTTGACAGTCTTGACGAAAACCTATAAAATTATTCAATCAATTAATAAATTGCAAATTTTCATAATTAACTCTATAATACACATTAATAATTTACCATTTTTTATAATTATATGAAAGAGAGAGATTTTAAATTATTAAAGTTCTGAATATATTTATTTAATGTTACAATAAATATAAATGACCAATCATATTTTAATTAATCTTTTGAATAAATAGAACTTGAATATGATTGGTTAATTAAAGATTCATTTGAATATAGTGTAGTTGGATTCAAGATCCATATAATTCTGCCTCTTTCAGATCTTCCTCAATTTTTTATACAGAGGGGTAATTTTGTAAATTTATAAAACAAAGTTAATATTTTGAACATGGTTGAGGTATAAAAAAAAAGATATGAATAATTCTTTTTTCATATTTATTATTCTTTTTTTCTTTTTGAAGTTTTGTGTATTTGATAAAAGGTTATTTTATGTAATTTTTTTTATTATATAATTGAACGTTAAATCTAACATATGATAAATGAATGATCTTTAATTTAATACAGTTTAAGAAGATTGTCGAAGTTGGTCGTGTTGTTATGATCACTTATGGTCCAGATGCCGGTAAATTAGCCGTCATTGTTGATATCATTGATCATGGCAGAGTAAATATTATTAATATTGATGGATGAGCTAATGAATACACATATATTAAAAATATTATAATTTGTTATGTAAATAATATAGGCTTTAATTGATGGTCCAACTACAAACGTTCCACGTCAAGCTATGTCTTTCAAGCGTCTTAACATTACTGGTGTTAAGGTAGCCAACCTTCCACGTGGTGCTCGTTCCCCAGTAGTTGCTAAGCGTCTTGCTGACCAAAAGACTGTTGAAGTTTTCAACAAAACTTCCTTTGCTAAGAAGATTGCTGCTAGAAACATTAGAGCTACTCTTAGCGATTTCGACCGTTTCAAGCTTATGATCGCCAAGAAACAAGTAAGATAAAGTAAATTATTAATGAAGTAGAAATAAGTAATAAAAATTAATACAATATTTTTTAAATTACTTAAAATTTTAAAATAGCGCCGCAATGTTATTAACCGTGAATTTGCTAAGCTTAAGAAGCAAAACTAGATTAATAAAAGAAATTGCCCTTAAATAAATTTACAATAAAAATTATATTGGAAAAATAATAATATTGTTTATATATTGTTTAATATATTTATTAATATTTGTGTGTGTTAATTTTATTTACAATTATTAAAGTTTTACAAGTTGATAGTTAATAACAGTAATGAAATACAGGAAAATTAATAATGAAATTTATTTATATAGATTTCTTAATAAATCAATAAATAGAAAAAATGCAAATTAATTTCAATTAATTTCAGTTTCGATAATATATATTAATTTTTTTTAAAACTTTATTTATAATTTTTTATTATAACAATTAAAATGAACAATCTTTCCATCTATAGTTCTAATAAAACATTTATCAATAATTTCATTATTACATTGAGAGCATTTTGTATTATTATCAATTATTAATGGTGAACTTTCCTCCAGATATTTAGCTAAAGTATATTTAACCTATAAATAATAAGTTTTATAAATTAGAATCGTAAAAATAACATTTAAAAAATATGTATATAATTACATTCTCATTTTCTCCTTTAACGATATTTTTAACAATTTTTGTTTGTTGTTCAATGTGAACATTATTTCTTATTGAGCGTGATAAAAAGTTATTTAGCATGTTTAATGACCAATGAAGTGGGATTATATCTAATACTTCTTTTAATGAGAGCTCTTGATAACACGTATTTAATACTTTTATTATTTTTGGTGCTAATAAATCTCTATTATCCATTTTCATATATAATCTAAGTAATATTAAATATAATGATTCATTTTTTTTTTGTACTGAATTTAAAAATAGATTTGATGATGTGAATGAGGAATTTCTAATTTGATTATTAGAATCATTGATTTCAAAATTAGAATTTATTGGAGTTTTTGTATTAATATTTTGTTTTTCCCATTTTTTTTTATTACCATGACAGTATTCTTCAGCACCAATATAATCATTTAATTGATACAATAGTATTTTCAAAGCTTTTTCATGTTCAAATGACTAATATTAAATAAAGTATTATTTATAGGAGTTAATTTTTTTTTTTACCTATTTTTGATTAAATAATTTTTTAAAATTACCTTCGAGAATAAATAAACTTTTTCAATCAATAATATAGTATATTGATCTAATTTTTTGAGTAATTCATTTGAATTACAATATTCTGAATTTTGAATAAAATCGATAAATTTTAATCTGCAACTAACAATTTCATTTTCTTTTTTAGTTTTTAAAAATGTAATATAAGATATGTTTTCTGAAATTTTATGAAATTCTTGGTCTATTTAAATAAATAAAATTTATTTGTTAATACATTTATATTTATATTTATATTTATATTTATATCATTTGTTTTTTTTTAAAAAATTTTTTTTATTTTACCGATCTCCTCAAATATATCTCTAGAAGATTCTATATATCTTATAATAGATTCAATAAACTTTAGACCTAATTTTGTATGGAAAGTAGAATTCTTATTTATTTATGTATAAATATTTAAAATTTATGTTAGGAAAATTCTTGGATTAATAAATAATTATTAATATATTTTGTAAGTTACTTCAATTTTTAAATCTTTTATTAGATGTTCTAAATAAACTAATGTTGCATCATTCCAATGATGTTCTAAATAATTAACAACACTATTGGGATCAAGACTATTATTTTTTTCTGAAGTAAATATCTTTATAAATTAATGTTAATAAATAAATAAAATAATAAAATTATTAATGGCGTTTAATTATTTTAATTAAAAAAAAAAAAAAAAAAAAAACCTTTGCTCCTAAATGCTGATCTTCATTTAAAATCCATTTAGCATATTTCCAAACCAGTTCTTTATCATCGACATTTGAGAGAAAATCGACAATATAATTTAAACCAGGAAAATCGGGGTCTTCTAATTGTTTTGATTCAATTCTATATTAATTTTTTTTTTTTTTTAAATAAAAAATAACAATAATAATAATAATTTAAAATAAATAAATATAAATTTATAGATAAATGGATAGATAGATAGATACTTAAATATAATTAAATAATTAAATAATTACTTAATCCAAATATTTAATGCTTTTTGTTGTAACCCTTTAGATTCATATAATAAGCCCATTGCATAGTATTTCTATTAATATTTTTAATGTAAATATAATAAAATAATTAATCATTATACAAAAAAAGTATTTAAAAAAAAAAATAAATCAAGTCTAGTTTACATTTTTTTTCTTTAATACTTCGATAGATTCTTCAATACTACAATGATTTTCATCTTTAATTAAATTATATAATTTTTTATCATTACTTTCAACATATAATTTTAAAAGTGTTGTATCAATTTCCTTTAATTTTGAACAATAATAATTGTAATATAAAATTTAATATATTTTTTTTTAAAAATATTATATATTATATATATATATATCAATATTAAATTCTTAATTTATTTGCCTGTTTTTTCCCTGAAGAGATTTTGTTTTTACGAGCATATTTTAAATATTTCATAAGCATATTTTTTGCATTTTCATAAAATGCTTGAGAAAATGATTCTTTTGTACTTTCATCAATATCTTTATAATTTTTATCTAGATTTCTTTTAACTAATTAATTTTATTAGTTTAAGTAATAAAAAATAAAATTATATATATAATTATTATATATTATATATTTATATATTTATATTTACTTATAGAATTAATGGAGTTAGGAATTAACTCATTATTTTCAAATTTTGTTGGGGATGTTACAAGCGATGATACTCTATATTCATCGAATAAATTTATGAGATTTATCGGATTAACATTTCCTTTTTGAAAATATTCTAGTGCATCATCAAATAATGTTTCATTCATTAATACATAACCAGCATCTCTATAATTTTGTCTTAATTTTGCTTCCTGTATATTAATTAATTTTCAAAACTTAATATTACATATACATATTACTTTATTTTACTTTATTTATTTCATATAAATTTATTTATATTACTTTGATTTCAGTTTGATATTCTTCTTTTAAAATATCATGATCTAATAAAAATAATGCATAGTTTATATATTTTTCATTCATCATTTCTTTTAGCTATTTTTAATAATAAAATATAAAGATAAATGCATAAATAAATAATTTTAAATAATTATATTAATTTAAGTTAATATATATTTACTTGAAAATCAATTGGTTTCATTGTTAATGCATATAATTTACTATTTGAATATAATAATACTTTTGCATTTAAATTTTTTGAATCATTTTTTTGTTCATTATTATTAAATATTAGTTTTGCATTTGTAATTTGATATTGTTGTATCTCTCTCGGAATATGAATAGTTTGAATTAATTTTTGATCTAATATATTATGAACAGCTAGTGTATTATCATCCATTAGTGCTAGCATATACGGATATTGAAATGCTAAAGTAATTTACATAATATCTTATTATTAATAATAAAGTCAATGTCATTTTTTATAATTTAAGGCTAAAAATATTACCTATTGAATTAGGATAGTATTGCCATTGTAATGTTCCTAGAAATTTATTTATTATTTATATTAAAAAAAAATATTGCATGATAAATATCTATATATATAAATATAAATACCTCTTGTTGCATCTCCTTTTGATGAAATAAACACCCCTAATCCCATTCGTAATTTTAAAAATTAAAAATAAAAACTTACTAAACTTGATAATATAATTATAAATAATATTTTAAATATAAAAAGGATATCTTGTGCAGTTGAAGTGACGAACATAAATTCATTTTCATCTAATGTATCTATTAATGGTTTACCATATGTTTGATTATATGAAAATAACGATATACTTTCCCCATTAGTAATATCATATATATTATATGATGTATTGTCAGCAATACAAACTTTATTACTAAAACATCTCATTTTTATAATATTTGAATAATTATGTGGAAGTTCCTAAAAGGATGTAATAAACGCATTATTTAATTATAAATTATTGTTGTCATTTTATTTTTATTATGTGGTTATTATAATTATAATTATTATTATTTTTATTATTACAAAAAAATATATATATAATATAAATTACTATTTATATGTATTATTACCATTAGTTGATGTACTCCATGGTCAAAATTAATATATTCAATAGAATACTTTTTAGCAACACAAATTTGAAGATTCGATGAAATTGCTTCATTAGTACATACATTTAAAACATTTTTAATTGGACTAATTTTATTTGAAGCAATATTATTTAAAGATTTTGAATCAAGAAATATAATTGTATTATCTAAATAATAATAGTTAGGAAATAAAAACAAAATAATAATAATAATAATAATAAATATATATGTATACTTTATACTTAAATAAAGGGGAAAAAAAATAAATTACCACATAATACAAGAAGAATTGATTCTGAAGGTATTATAATTAATTTATTAATTGGTTTCTTATCTGATATATTTTTCCTTTGAATAAAACGACATTCACTTTTATAATAAATAAAAGAATTATTATTGAATTTCTAATTATATAATAAATAATAATTAAGAATAATAAAATAATAGTAAAAACAATAATATAAATTAATAATTTCAATCTTTACCTTGCAATAATTATAATATTTACAATAATAATATTTATTATATCAACAAAATTATTTATAACTTCAAAAACAATAACAATAATAATGAAATATATCATACTTACATTTTCATTATTTGGGTATTTATTAATTGTATAATGTAATATACTCCCATCAGATGTACCAATATATATATTTTTATCTGTTAGAATTTAAATAGATTAATAAATAGATGAAATAATGGAATATACGAAATAAAGCAAAAAAATAAATAAATATACCCCAAGATTCAATATATTCAATTTGGGTATTTGAGTTTGCTTGAACATCATTACGTATAGCAAATAAACTATTTCGTATTCCAGTTTTTTCTAATGGAATTTTGTCAATTAGTTCAATTAAAGAAAATGGTTCATTTTTTGGTACTAACATTTATATATTTTTATTATTAAATTGATTTAATTGTTTTATTTTTTATTTTATTTTTTTTTTTTTTATATTTATATAATATTTTTATTTTTATTTTTATTTTATTGAAGTAATATAACAATTATTTTCTTTTTAAATATCTTATTTTAAAATAATTGATTATATTTGATAATTTATTATTATTAATTAATTAACACTTTTTTACAAATGACAAATTACTTTAATTAAATATTCATAATCATAACCATTTTTTTATATAATATAAATATATTTATTTTTATCTGTAATATAAAAAAAATTTAAGTCATTACAATAATTAACATTTTTATAAATATTAAATATATTAATTAATTAATTAATTAATTAATTAATTAATTAATATATTTAATAATACTTAATAGAAAAAAAAAAAAAAAAAAAAACTACATTTAATTATTATAAAAATAAAAATACATTTTATGGTAATAATAATATATAAATATCTAAATACAAAAAGTATATAAAAATATTATAATTTTATATACTTTTTGTATTTAGATATATTTATTATATAATATTTTTACCCTTTATTCAATAATATCAAACCATATTAAAAAATATATTATATAATTATTTTATTTTATTTTATTTTATCAATCTATATTCTATTTCATTTATTAATTTTATATTATTATATTTCATTTCATTTTACTTTATTTAATTATATTGTATTTTTGTTTTTTTAATGATATTTTATATTTTATATTTTATATTTTAATTTTTTTTTTTTTTTAATTCTAAGATATTTACTTCTACATATATATATTAATTAATATACTTAATTCATATAGTAAAATTAAGAATTTAAATAATATCATTTTACTAACATTCAATGAATATTATAAATAATTATATATATAATATAAAATGTTATATAACTTATGAATTTATAAGAATTCCTGTAGCCCTATATTTATTAAATATTTAAATATGTTATTTTTAGATTTTAGAAGAAATAAAGTATTTAATTAGTGTGGAAAATTTTATATTAATAAAATTTTAAATTACCTTGTTGGATCATTATTTGATTGAATAAGAGCTCGTTTAATACGTTCTTCATTTTTAAATCCCATATCTTTTAATAATTTAATATATTCTTCATTTGGAGTAGTTGTTTGTGCACGATATGGAACATTTGTATTTTGTGTTGGAATAGATAATGAACGTGGCTTTTTAGTGTCAACAATTGGGGCAACATATTTTTTAAAGAAATTACGAATTAATATTGGAAAACGCCAACTTTTTATACCTAATATATTGAGATTATATAATATTCCTGATATAATACCAATAACCAAAGATGGTAAGGTACTTATCGATTCAGAGAGATATAGCTTATATTATATTCGTTTTAGAATATTATTTTAAATAAAAATACAAAATTTTATATGAATAATATTGATATAAAAATATTAATAATTACTTGAAATGCTAATAAATATGAGAAAAATTTATCAGAAAAAGTAATTCCTAATACTTTCATTGTAAATGATACAGGGACCGTCTTATAATATAGATATAGTGTTGAAGCTATAATACCATATGGTCCAGAAGGAATTATAGTTTTAATATTTAATGAATTTGTAATAATTATATAAAGTGTTTCAAAGGTTGATGATAAAATTCCAATTGTAATTATATAACCTAAAAAAATATAACCATTAAGTAAATAATTTACCACTTTTTTTATTATTAATTTTTTTTAAATTAATAATAATAATATTATTATTATTGTAATTACTGTTACTATTATTATTATTATTATATTTTTACTATTAATTACATATAAACTTTGAAGAACCTCTTTGTCTCTCAAGAATACGAAATTGATATAATAGTAATAAACCAAATAATAATGAACCAGAATTTGAAAATACTAATTTCAATTAATAAATATAAATATTAATATAAGTATTAAAATTGATAGAAAAATAATTTAATTTATATGAAAATATGTGTATATTTATATTTATATATATAATATTACCTGAATTTTTAGTAATTATTTTATGATATTGATGTCTTTCTAAATTTGTATATTGTAAATGATGAGTATGCCTAGTATCCATTATAGATGATAAAAAAGTATGAACCGAAAAGGCTACCATAAATAATTTTGTTACAGAAGCATTTGTAAAACCTTTAAAACCTGAAGCTAACATCTTAAGGAAGATTAATATATTAGCTATTCTTATTAATTTAATCTTTTTAAAATTTTATTTGTTAATTTTTTTTTTTTTTTAATTTATTTATTAAATCACAATTAATTTTTTATTCATTATCAAATAACATTAAATAAAAACAAAAAAAGATTAGTCATAAATTATTTTTAAATAAAATTTTGTATTATATAATAAAAAAGTTACTATTACAATTATTATTGTTATTGTTTAGAATATATATATATATATATATTTAATATTATTTACTTTTTACTTTTTACTTTTATTTTTTATTTTTTTATTATGATATTTTAACTTATAATTTTTGCAATCATTTACTTTTATTATAATTTTTAGTTTATTCGATTTTATTTTACTCTTAATTTTTAAATATGTATAATATTTTTATAATTAAAAAAAAAAAAAAAAAAAAAAAAAGATTATTAATAAAAAAAAAAATAAAACAAAATAATATATTATGGAATAAGCACATAAAAAATATATATATAGGGAGTATTGCATTTCGACATAATTTATGTATAATCATTTATTCATGTATTACAATGTGGCTTATAAAAATAAATGAATAGGATAGGGTTAAATTTATTTTTTTTTTTTTTTTTTTTTTATAATTTTAATAACATTTACTGTAAAAAAAAAAAATAAATAATAAAGTAATAAAATAAAAAATAAAAAAAATAAATAATAAAGTAAAATATAAAACATAAAAAAATAAATAATAAAGTGAAATAAAAAATAAAAAAAAGAATAAAGTAAAATATAAGATTAAAAAAATAGATTAAAACAAAAAAAATTTAAAAATAAAAAATAAAACTTTTAATTTAAAATATTTATAATAAATGGACGATAAATTAGAAATAAGTGAAACTAATAAAGAAAAAAACCAAATCATTGTAAACAGAAAATATAAATTTAATTTATGGTATATAACGAATAATACAAAAGTATTCAAATGTACTGAATATAAAACAGTTAAAAAATGTAAATCTTATATTATTCTAAATGATAATAATAAAGTAATAAAATATGAAAACAAACATACTCATCCAGGAAAAGAATATGATGCATCTGTATCAATAGTAAAACATAAAATGAAAAATGAAATTAGAAAAACCTCAATCCCATTTGATATAAATCCAAAACATATATATAATGAAATATCTGAAGAAATTGGATTGATATGCCCTGAATATAGTTCAATTAAATCCCAAATATCAAGATATATAAAAAAACAACTACCTCCTGATATATCAAAATTTAATGAAATTCCAGATAAATCTGAATATTATATAAACGAAAGAGATGAAAATTTTATGATATTCAAAAATTCTAATATTATAATTTTTCAATCACCATTCCAAACAGAATTGTTTATTAAATACAACGAAAATATGTTTGCTGATGGTACATTTTATATTGCACCAATATTTAGTTATCAAGTGTTTATAACAAGAGTATATGCTCCAGAAATAAATAGTTTTTACACTACATCATTATCTATATTAAATAATAAAGAACAAGCAACCTATGAATTGTTATTTGAAGAATTAAAAAAGAATGCAAGCAAATATAATAATAATATTATAATTACACCAAAAATTTTGCATTGTGATTTTGAAAAAGGTATATCCAATGCTGCCATTAAAATATTTCCTAATATTACTATTAAATATTGTATATGGCATTATAAAAGATCGTTAGAAGTTCAAAAAAATAAATTATGTTATAATGAAGTTGAAAATAATAATAAAATGTATTTGTTTTATAATGCTATTACAAATTTTCCTTTTATAAATCCTGAATATATATTTGATATTTATAATTATATTAAAATTATATGTCAAATATATAATTATTTCAATTTTTTAAATTTTTTAGAATATTTTAATAAGACTTATTTATATAAATATGATATTCAATATTGGAATTATTATAACGATATAAACCACATAACAAATAATGCTTCAGAATCTTTTAACAATTACTTAAAAAAATTGTTTTGCAAAAAACCTTCTTTCTATGAATTGATTTATCATTTAAAAAGAGAAGAATCTTTATCTTACAATAATTACAAAAGGAAAATTGAAGGGGTTTGGAAAAAAAAAAAGAAGAATAGTAACAAAAACTGATGAAATCAATGATTTAATTAAAAAATACAAAAAAAAAGGAATCCGAATTGATTGATAAAAAATGTAATAAAAATGATATCATTGATTTATGGTATAAATGTTTATTAGAATTAAACACGCTCTAAATTTATAAATAATAATTAACTAGAATATATATAGTTTAAATTATATTAATATCAATATCAAAATATTTTATTAATATCAATATCAAAATATTTTATTAATATCAATATCAAAATATTTTATTAATATCAATATCAAAATATTTTATTAATATCAATATCAAAATATTTTATTAATATCAATATCAAAATATTTTATTAATATCAATATCAAAATATTTTATTAATATCAATATCAAAATATTTTATTAATATCAATATCAAAATATTTTATTAATATCAATATCAAAATATTTTATTAATATCAATATCAAAATATTTTATTAATATCAATATCAAAATATTTTATTAATATCAATATCAAAATATTTTATTAATATCAATATCAAAATATTTTATTAATATCAATATCAAAATATTTTATTAATATCAATATCAAAATATTTTATTAATATCAATATCAAAATATTTTATTAATATCAATATCAAAATATTTTATTAATATCAATATCAAAATATTTTATTAATATCAATATCAAAATATTTTATTAATATCAATATCAAAATATTTTATTAATATCAATATCAATATTTTAATTTTATTAATAATAAATATTTAATATTATAATAAGTTTTATTCTATTATTTAAATAATTTAATAATAAAATATAAAATTTTATTTATTTTATTTAAATAAAATAAAATGGAAAGGTTTTAGTATTAAAATATTTAATAATAATAAAATATAATAATGAAATAAAATATAATAATGAAATAAAATATAATAATAAAATAAAATAAAAATAAAATAAAAACAAAATAAAATTCTTAACAGAAAACCTATTTATTCTTTTATTTATTCTTTTTTTAGTTTTTATTTTATTTTTTAATGTTAAAATACAATAAATAAAAATATACGTTGAAAATAGTGGCGTATTACATATATTATACACATTGTACAAAATTTTATGATGATTATACATAAATTATGTCGAAATGCCTCACATTCATATATATATATAAATGGGGAGGTTCCATTATGGGAATGTGGTTCATTTCGCCAATTTTTAAAAAACAAATTTTTAATAAGCCATTTATTTTTAATGGCTTGTAAAATTTTTTGTTAACGCCATAAAAAATTATAATACAATTAATTTTAAAATAAATAAATGTATAAATTAATAAATAAATAGATAAATAAATAAAGAATATAATAATAAAAATATATAAAATAAAATAAAATAAAATAAATAGTAGAATATGAATATAAAGTACAGATTGAATAAAATAAAATAATATAAAATAAAATAAAATAAATAGTAGAATATGAATATAAAGTACATATTTAATAAAATAAAATAAAATAAATAGTAAAATATGAATATAAAGTACATATTTAATAAAATAAAATAAAATAAATAGTAAAATATGAATATAAAGTACATATTTAATAAAATAAAATAAAATAAATAGTAGAATATGAATATAAAGTACATATTTAATAAAATAAAATAAAATAAATAGTAGAATATGAATATAAAGTACATATTTAATAAAATAAAATAAATAGTAGAATGTGAATATAAAGTACATATTTAATAAAATAAAATAAAATAAATAGTAGAATATGAATATAAAGTACGTATTTAATAAAATAAAATAAAATAAATAGTAGAATGTGAATATAAAGTACATATTTAATAAAATAAAATAAAATAAATAGTAGAATATGAATATAGAGTATGTGTTTAATAAAATAAAATAAATTAAATAGTAGAATATGAATATAAAGTACGTATTTAATAAAATAAAATAAAATAAATAGTAGAATGTGAATATAAAGTACATATTTAATAAAATAAAATAAATAGTAGAATATGAATATAAAGTATGTATTTAATAAAATAAAATAAAATAAATAGTAGAATGTGAATATAAATTACAGATTGAATAAAATAAAATAAAATAAAATAAAATAAAATAAAATAAAATAAAATAAATAATGAAGTAATATAGAAGTAATATAAAAGAATAAAGTATTAATAAAAATAAAATAAAATAAAATAAAATAAAATAAAATAAAATAAAATAAATAATGAAGTAATATAGAAGTAATATAAAAAAATAAAGTATTAATAAAAATAAAATAAAATAAAATAAAATAAAATAAAATAAAATAAAATAAAATAAAATAAAATAAAATAAATAGTAGAATATAAATATAAGTACAGATTGAATAAAATAAAATAAAATAAAATAAAATAAAATAAAATAAAATAAAATAAAATAAAATAAAATAAAATAAAATAAAATAAAATAAAATAAAATAAAATAAAATAAAATAAAATAAAATAAAATAAAATAAAATAAAATAAAATAAAATAAAATAAAATAAAATAAAATAAAATAAAATAAAATAAAATAAAATAAAATAAAATAAAATAAAATAAAATAAAATAAAATAAAATAAAATAAAATAAAATAAAATAAAATAAAATAAAATAAAATAAAATAAAATAAAATAAAATAAAATAAAATAAAATAAAATAAAATAAAATAAAATAAAATAAAATAAAATAAAATAAAATAAAATAAAATAAAATAAAATAAAATAAAATAAAATAAAATAAAATAAAATAAAATAAAATAAAATAAAATAAAATAAAATAAAATAAAATAAAATAAAATAAAAATAGTAGAATATGAATATAAAGTACAGATTGAATAAAATAAAATAAAATAAAATAAAATAAAATAAAATAAATAGTAGAATATGAATATAAAGTACAGATTGAATAAAATAAAATAAAATAAAATAAAATAAAATAAATAGTAGAATATGAATATAAAGTACAGATTGAATAAAATAAAATAAAATAAAATAAAATAAAATAAAATAAAATAAATAGTAGAATATGAATATAAAGTACAGATTGAATAAAATAAAATAAAATAAAATAAAATAAAATAAAATAAATAGTAGAATATGAATATAAAGTACAGATTGAATAAAATAAAATAAAATAAAATAAAATAAAATAAAATAAAATAAATAGTAGAATATGAATATAAAGTACAGATTGAATAAAATAAAATAAAATAAAATAAAATAAAATAAAATAAAATAAATAGTAGAATATGAATATAAAGTACAGATTGAATAAAATAAAATAAAATAAAATAAAATAAAATAAAATAAAATAAAATAAAATAAAATAAAATAAAATAAAATAAAATAAAATAAAATAAAATAAAATAAAATAAAATAAAATAAAATAAAATAAAATAAAATAAAATAAAATAAAATAAAATAAAATAAAATAAAATAAAATAAAATAAAATAAAATAAAATAAAATAAAATAAAATAAAAAGTAGAATATTAAATAAGAAAGTACAGATTGAATAAAATAAAATAAAATAAAATAAAATAAAATAAAATAAAATAAAATAAAATAAAATAAAATAAATAGTAGAATATGAATATAAAGTACAGATTGAATAAAATAAAATAAAATAAAATAAAATAAAATAAATAGTAGAATATGAATATAAAGTACAGATTGAATAAAATAAAATAAAATAAAATAAAATAAAATAAAATAAATAGTAGAATATGAATATAAAGTACAGATTGAATAAAATAAAATAAAATAAAATAAAATAAAATAAAATAAAATAAAATAAAATAAAATAAATAGTAGAATATGAATATAAAGTACAGATTGAATAAAATAAAATAAAATAAAATAAAATAAAATAAAATAAAATAAAAAGTAGAATATTAAATAAGAAAGTACAGATTGAATAAAATAAAATAAAAT
The DNA here is from genome assembly GCA_016946835.1 of Neocallimastix lanati (nom. inval.). Classification (NCBI taxonomy): domain Eukaryota; kingdom Fungi; phylum Neocallimastigomycota; class Neocallimastigomycetes; order Neocallimastigales; family Neocallimastigaceae; genus Neocallimastix; species Neocallimastix lanati (nom. inval.). The sequence goes on from JACVTC010000026.1 coordinate 839,989, forward strand.
AAAATAAAATAAAATAAAATAAAATAAAATAAAAAGTAGAATATTAAATAAGAAAGTACAGATTGAATAAAATAAAATAAAATAAAATAAAATAAAATAAAATAAAATAAAATAAAAAGTAGAATATTAAATAAGAAAGTACAGATTGAATAAAATAAAATAAAATAAAATAAAATAAAAAGTAGAATATTAAATAAGAAAGTACAGATTGAATAAAATAAAATAAAATAAAATAAAATAAAATAAAATAAAATAAAATAAAAAGTAGAATATTAAATAAGAAAGTACAGATTGAATAAAATAAAATAAAATAAAATAAAATAAAAAGTAGAATATTAAATAAGAAAGTACAGATTGAATAAAATAAAATAAAATAAAATAAAATAAAATAAAATAAAAAGTAGAATATTAAATAAGAAAGTACAGATTGAATAAAATAAAATAAAATAAAATAAAATAAAAAGTAGAATATTAAATAAGAAAGTACAGATTGAATAAAATAAAATAAAATAAAATAAAATAAAAAGTAGAATATTAAATAAGAAAGTACAGATTGAATAAAATAAAATAAAATAAAATAAATAGTAGAATATGAATATAAAGTACACATTGAATAAAATAAAATAAAATAAAATAAAATAAAATAAAATAAAATAAAATAAAATAAAATAAAATAAAATAAAATAAAATAAAATAAAATAAATAGTAGAATATGAATATAAAGTACACATTGAATAAAATAAAATAAAATAATATATTATGTAGCATAAAATATTATGTAACATAATACGTGATATATATTGATATAAAACAAATATGTGTAGCAACATATTTGTATATTTAATAATAATTATTAAATATTAAATTTATCTCTTTTGTCAATAATAATATTTGAAATAATTTCTTATTCATAATTATTTAATATTTATATATATTTATTATTTATTGGAATTAAGGTTTTTAAGATTTAAATTTTTAATATATTTTATTCTTATTATGGTTTAATAATACATGAATTTTTAACTTTATTTATACTAATTAATTTGTGGAGTATTTTTTATCATGTGACTTTATTTTTGATATGCGGGACTTTTATGTGCAATAATTTATAAGCAGTGGGTTTTAAATAATGGTAGCTTAGTAAATTTTATTAATAATATTATAATATTCGTACAATTAAAATAATAATTCTAATTCCTAAAAATTTACAAGAGAGTTCCCTATTTCTAATATAAATAATCTAATCTATTTATAATTTATAAGAAATAGGTAATATATTAATTATATATTCTAATATATAGAAATATATAAATTTTATATGAATTAAAGTATTATAATTATTATAATTATAATAATACATATTGAAATAAAATAAAATAAAATAAAATAATTATTATCAAAAAGATATAAATTTAATATTTAATAATTATTATTAAATATACAAATATGTTACTACACATATTTGTTTTATATCATTTTGATCAAGCCAAATGTGGCTCTTATTGTAAACATTGGTTGACTACTTTTATTTTTATTTATATTAAATTTATATTATTATTTATTTTTTATAATTTATTTTTAATTATTCTATCACTCCCTCTCAAATCTAATTTACTTTATTAAAAATTTGATTTGCAAAATCATCCATCTTTTTCCCATTTACGTCCTTTGTTAATACGTCTGCTAACATTTTGGTTGTATCAATATATTTTAATTTTATAATCTTTTTGTCAATATTATCTTTGTTAAAATAATATTTTATTGCTATATGTTTTAATTTTGGGTTGAGGTCTCCATTTTCCATACTTGTCTTACTTGCTAAATTGTCCGTATATAGCGTAATTGTTTTATTATAATTAAAAAGTTCTATTAAAATATTTTTCAACCACAAAATTTTCTTAATGCATTCGGAAGCACTTACATATTCTGCTTCAGCTGTGGATGTGGCTACTATAGTCTATTTTTTCGATGCCCAACATATAGGTGATTTTCCCATCAGAATAATGAAGCCTGATGTGAATTTTCGGTCTTTAGTGTCCCCGCCAAAATCTGCATCAGTAAAAGCTGAAAAATCTCCTGAGCCATCAAATTTAATACAATAATTTTTGGAAGAGGAAAGATATCTAAATATGTTGGTAACCTTTTTCCAATCCGAAAGAGTGGGTGATTCACAATTACGGGCCGCTTTATGAACAGAAAAATAAATATCAGGACGGGTACTGGCAAGAAAAATAAGGGAGCCAATAGCACTTTTGTAAGTACTAAAGGTTTGACATTTAAAGCTTGAGAGTTATTACCAGAACAAGGAGTGTGAACAGTTTTGGTAAATGAAATGTTGAAACGATCAAGAATATCATTAATAAAAGCAGTTTGAGAAATAGAATACGAAATAGAATTGTTATAAAAAGATTTGTCGACTTTAATGCCTAAAATAAAATCAACCGGACCACATTTAGAAGCTCGAAAATTATTAGTGATTTTGGAAATAATATTAAGGACTTCAAATTTGACACCGGAGATGACCATGTCATCAACATAAAGACCAATAATGCAAATTAATTCATTATTTTTATCGTGTTTACAGAACAGACATTTTTCAGAAATTACTTGATGAAATCCATAACGAATAAGGAAGTTACTAATGGTGATATTCCATTGACGGCCGGATTGTTTAAGACCGTAAAGAGCCTTATGAAGGAGTCAGAAACCTTTGCCATAATTTTTATCACCGGGTGGAACTGGAGTATATATCTTCTTGTCAAGTTTAGCGTTTAAATAGGCCGATTTAATGTCCAGTTGTTGAATATCCCAATTAAATTTTGAAGAGATGGCTATAATAAGTTTTAAGCAATCCATATTGAGAGTGGGTGAATACGTAATGTCAAAATCGATACCAAACCTTTGTTCAAATCCGCGTGCGACTAGTCTGGCTTTGAACTTGGAAATTTTTCCATCAGCATTCTTTTTCGTAGTGAAAATCCACTTGTTGGATACAAGAGTGCTGTTTGGTGGAACTGTTTTAATGAAAGTCATTGTTTTATTATTGTAAAAATTTTTTAGTTCTTCATTAATAGCGTTAATCCAGAATAATTTATTATTGCAATTAACAGTTTCTTCATAATTTTTTGGATCTCTAGTTTTGATAGAAACTAATTAATTATTATTTTTATTATTGTTATTGATGAAATATTTATCCGGTGTAAACTCAACTTTATTAGTGTTAGGATTAATTGAATTATTAGTATAATTATTATTGGAAAAATTATCTGGAGTATTAGTATTTTTATGATCAGAAAGTCGTATTTGTTTTCCGACTTTAAAATTCTTAGAATCATTACTAATATTATGGTTGGCATTATTATAATTTTTATTGTGATCATGTATTAATTGTTTACTGTATTCATTAGTTGATTTTATATGATTAATTTTGTTGTTATCAACAATATTGTTATTTTTATATGTATTATCATTGTTATGACCTTGAATATTATTGTTACCATTATCTGAAATTCTTAAATTACTGAATAACTTATTTAAATTATCTATATTATCATTTCTTTGATTGTAGTCATTGTTATTTGAAATAGTAAAAATTGAATTATTGATATTTGTATAATATTTTGTTTTAATATTAATGAAGTCGTATTTAAAGAAATCATTTTGGGTTTCATCTAGAGCTTCGTTAGATAGAGATATATTAGCAGGCATGTTCTCGATACAGTATATTTCTCGAAATTTATATATTTTGAAATTATTATAATTCATAATGATGTAGCTATAAGAATCTTCATCAATTCCAAGGAATATACCCTTAATGGAATTCGGTTCAAATTTTGTTTTATTTTGATTATAGTTTTTATAATATGCTATACAGCCGAAGACTTTAATATGTTTGATATTTGATTTAGTTTTGAAGAATACCTCATTTGGTATTTTATTATTTATACTACTGTGAGGTATTAGATTATAGAGGTAGTTGGCGTAGTTTACTGCGAAATCCCAAAAGTTTTCACTTAACTGGCTCCAGAACAATAATGTTTTCGCACATGAAATAATGGTTTGGTTGAACCTTTCAGCTAAACCATTATTTTCGGGATTATATACTGGTGAGAAAATTTTCTTTATTCCCTTTTGTTTACAATAGTCCAAAAGTTTTTTATTGCTGTATTCCTTGGGGTTATCTGATTTCAGACTTTTAATCTTATTACCGAATTGATTAATTAGATAATTAAAGAAATTTATGATGATATCTGTAGCTTCTGATTTACTAGCTAATAGAAATATCCAGGATTTTCTTGAATATTCATCAATTAGAGTTAAGATAAATCTTTTTCCTGTGATGGATTTAGAGATGGGACCGATTATATCTGAATGGATAACTTCTAGTATTTCTTTAGCCTTAGGGGTTTCCTTGTTATGATAATTCTTTTCATTTTGGTTATTTTGCAGTCGAGGCAATCATCGTTTACTTTTATATCATGATCCATTAGATATTTTAATAGATTGTTGTTGTAAAAATTACCTAAGCGTCTATGCCAGATCATTTTAAAGTTTTCTGCTTTATCAATACTGTTTATTGATTTAACAAAATTTATTGAATATACTTTTAAGAAAAATTGATTATGTTTATTTGATATTATTTCTTGGATGATATTATAATTTTCATCCATAATTAATAATTTAACTTTGTTGTTTTCAAATGTTATAAATGCTTTTATACCAATTTTAGCTAATTATATGGCACTGATTATGTTTTTGGTAATTTCTTTAGAGTATAAGACTCTTTTTAAATGATATTTTCTATCTTTAATTTTGAATTCGTATTCTCCATAACCTTCATATGTAAAGTAGGTTCCGTTGGCACATCTTAATTTATTGGGTTCTCTGGTGAAATTTTTTAGTATTTTCAGATTATTAGTTATATGTTTACATGCTCCGCAATGGTATAACCATTCGGTTTTGTTTTCGGTTTCTTTTATAATTTCTGAAATTTCTTTATCAAATTTTATCCTATCATGTTCTTCTGGTTTTTCTTTCGTATCATCGGTTCTTTTTCTTCTTCTTTTAAGTTTTCTCACATTTCTTTTTCTTCTTCTTTTTCTTCTTTTTCTTCTTTTTCTTCTTTTTCTTCTTTTTCTTCTTCTATTATTTCTTCTTCTTCCTCTTCATTGATGATTGCATCAATATTTCCTGTGTATATTTTTAATTTTGTGAAGTCTTCTCCTTCGTCATCTGACTCTTCAAAATTTGTTTTGTTTATTTCATCAATGAATTTGTTTCTAAATTCCTTCTTGTGGTAGTTCTTTTTGGGCCAATTGCTGTTTTTGGTTTTTAGGTTATAAAAGCATTCTTTAGTTGAATGGTCATATCTATCACAAATATGACAGTATTTTTCAACTTCTTTTTGTTTTCTTTTAATTTCATTATGTTTTTCTTTTTCTGATTTGCTTTTTACAAATCCTTTCTTTTTGAATCTTCTAATTTCATCTATCTCCATTGGATCATCGTTATAAAATTCTTTATCGATGTTCCAATTTTCGAGATAGGCCTTCATAGTTATTCGATTATTAATTTCTTCCTTCAATCTGCATGGCTTTGATTCAGTAATTATCGTCAATGTCCTCCTAAATTCTTTAGTCATTGCAGAATACATAAATTTTAATTTTTCATTATCTGAAATTTTTAGTCCATTTTCTTCCATTGACTTGAAGATATCAAACATATCATCAAGTACGGTAGGAATTTCATTTTCAGACTTAGCTCTTAATGAGTTTAGTTTTTTAATCCAGTACTTGATATCTTCTTGACTACCTCCATATTTTTTCTTCAGACGCTCCATAATGGCATAAGCAGATTTTACGTTCAGGTAGTCCTTAAGAATGTTATCTTCCATACTGTTTATGATAATGTCCCTGACGGTAGCATTACATTTGTTTATTTCCTCATCTACTTTCTTGTCTGATTTCTTTGAATTATTGTAGATGTCCGTAATTAAGAATTCTTCAAGGCCTAATTTTTCGACTGCAGTAGTAATTCTAAATTTCCAAGTTTGGAAATTTTTTCCGTTAAGAGTTTTGATTTTGATTTCTTGATTGAAATTCATTTTGTTTTAATAAAAATGAGACTCTTAATCTATTGGAATTAAGGTTTTTAAGATTTAAATTTTTAATATATTTTATTCTTATTATGGTAATTACAAAGATTTAATAATAACTAATTAATTTGTGGCGTATTTTTTATCATGTGGCTTTATTTTTTATCAAGCCACATTATTAAAAAAATGTAGTTAACTATTTTGCAGTTAATAACTAATAAAAAGAATTTTTATAATAAAGAGATTAATAAAAGAATTTTTTTAATAAAATAAATTTCATTTGAGTATTATTATTGATAGTGTTGTTTTTGTTTTTTTCGTAATTGTAATCTGCTCCATAAGGAACATTTTACAAGTATTGATAATATTTAAATAATAAATAAATAATATATGTGTTCTTATTAAATTTAATTATTATTGTAAATAAGTTGAAAGTTTATTGAATTAATTATTGTTTAGTTTTAGTTAATTATTATTTAATAAAATTATTAATAAATATTTTGTTTATAAATAAATAGTAATATATGTATATTAAATAGGTTTGATATATTAAAATGTAATCATGAAAAAATATAAATACATGTAAAATTCATTATTTAAATCAATGTATTAGTTATTGACTATCAACTAGTTAATAACAATAAGTGATTTGCTTTTATTAATTAATAAAAATTATTTTATTTAAAAAACAAATTTTTATTACGTGTTCTTTTAATTTTAGTGTTAAAATTTTGCTATTTGCAATCTGTTTCCATTAGAACATTTTACATTTAGATAAAAAAATGATAAAAATTATTAATAAAATAGATTTTTCTTGTTTTATAGATCTGATTATTTGATCAATAAAACACTAGTAATTTCTTTAATATTCTTAATATATCAGCAAAGTCTGAATCCACAAAAATTTCGGAAGTTGATTCCCGAAAATATAAGATTCCATAATTTCTTGGTCCTTGTAAGTACCTGAATATTTATATAACATTCTTTCAATCTAATATTGTTAGTTTTTGACATTTTCTTGATATTTATTTAATGAAAACATTATGTCTAATCTCATACTAATAGCTAAATATAAAAAACTTCCGACTACTAATTTATATAATGTTATACTGAATAGTTTTTATCATCATCATCTTATTTTTTTATTGGTATTAATGCTTTAATTTCTTAAATATTATTAAGTTTAAAATTTTCGAAAATATCGTTTAAAATTTTTTTCTGATTTAAGAAATATCCTACCTTTAATTTTTCAATTTTGATACAAATAATAAAGTCAGCTTCGCCAACGTCAATGATGGTATATTTATTTTTAATCAAATTTACAGTTCTTTCTATTTCTTCTTCTAATCCTGTAATGAGAATATCATCTACATATATACTGATTATAGAAATAAGATTTTTATTTTCACTTATGTCATTTTCTTTTTCACTAATTTTTCTTTTCTTTTAAGTTTTCTTCTACAATTATTTCTATTATCAGATAAAAATATTTAATATTCAAAATTTTCATTATTAAATTAATTTTTGTATCCTCCAAAATTAATTTTTTTTGGTTATTCTTTTTTTTTCTTTTATAAAAAAATTTTTTTTACTTCTTCTTCAGTTGAAGTAATTAAAATTTAAATTTTCAAATTTCATATTTTCATTTTTTCTTGATAAATCTTTATTAACTGTTTTATTAATAATTGTAAAGAGTTCGAATAGAAATAGATTACAAATAACAAAATATGACACTAAAATCAAAAAATAACACTTAATAAAAATTCACTTTTAAATAAAATAATTTTTATTAATAAAAAAAAATTAAATCTCTTATTGCTATTAACTATTTTATAGTCAATAACTAATACATCGATTTAAATAATGAAATTTATATGTATTTATATTTTTTCATGATTACATTATAATATATCATTCTTATTTAATTTACATATATTACTATTTATTTATAAACAAAATATTTATTAATAATTTTATTAAATAATAATTAACTAAAACTAAACAATAATTAATTCAATAAACTTTCTCAACTTATTTACAATAATAATTAAATTCAATAAGAGCTCATTTATTATCTATTTATTATATAAATATTACTAATACTAATGCTTATATATTTACAATTCAAAACTATTTTTATAAACTATTAAAACTAATTTTAACTATTTAAAACAATTCCGAAATTAATTTTAAAGTATTTTAAACTAACTAAACTAAATTAACTAAATTAATTAAATTATTTAAATTGAATTTATTATCCAAAATTATTTACATAATAATTTTTCCTTTTGAAAAATTTACATAAATTATAATTAATTTTCATATATGTATATCATAAATTTATGTAATTTTATTACATTAATTAATTATTATATAATTAATTATTAAAGATTTTATTAAATCTTTACAATAATATTATTGTTAAGCAATTATTCATTTGAAATTAAATTAATTTCATTTTAATCATTTTTGTTAACATTTTTATTTTTCAGAATTATATTATTTGATGAAGCGTTCTCATTGATTATTTTATTAATAATTTTACTAGTGACGAATTCTTTGTCTTCATCTTTTGGTAAGTATCTTTTTATTAATTCATTTAAATATTTATGACTACTAAATGATGACAATTCTTTTTTAATTCTGAATTTTCCATCAAATTTGAAATTATTAAAATTTATTTTTTTGTTTTCTACATGATTATTATTTATTTTGTTTTCTTGTAACTATTCACTATTCGTTGTTTTTTTTTTTTTTCATCTACATTACCTTTCACTTTTTCATCCTTTTATGGAATTTTGAATTTCACCTCATTTTTACTTAATTTAAGTATCTTTTACTATATTCTTTGCTAAATGCTTATTATTATGTATTTTTTCTTTTTTAATTTTTCTTTCTTCAAATGCATTTTCTTCATAAATATGAATTTCTTCATTCCTTTTAATTTCTGAGGTAATTTCAGTGAGGTTAGTATAATTCTGATTTATATTTTTATTATTCATGATAGTATTATTATTCACTTGTTTATTTTCTTTTAATTGTTTGATGTCTTTTATTTCTTTCCTTTAAGTTATATTTTCTTCAAGACTGTAGTATCATCCATTTTCTTTTGTTTCTGATTCCTTTTTACCTAAGTTAGTATCATCTTTAATTTTTCTTTTTTTACTTTCACAAATATATTCCATTAAAGAAAGTTTTTCTTTTTTCACTTATTTTATAATTATTTCAGTATTTTGATTTTCTTAAATACTTTTATCATTATTACTTTTATTAACTTCATCTGTACTAGTATTGTCTAATTCAAAAATATCTTTATTACTATTATTTCCTTCTATTTCTGGTTCTTTTCCATGGTTAATTTTACGTGCTTCTCTATTCTTTTAATAATTGAATATTTTTTTTTCGATAATTGCATAATTAGTATTATTTTTGTATTAACCATCAGTTTTATGATTTTCAGTAATTAGATATTTATTATGATTTTTGCTTTCATTGTCAATTTTATGTTATTCAACAAGTGAATTTTTATCATTATTTTTATTTCCATCATTAGTTCTATGTTTTTCTATAATTGAAATTTTGTTATTATCTTTGTTTTTGTCATTAATTTTATATTTTCAATAATTGGATTATCATCATTATTTTTATTTTTATTTTCATTTTTGTGTCAATCAATATATTTTTCATTTTAATATATCTATTTTTATCCTTAAATTTTCTTTTTTAAGTTCAATTAACTCATCAAGCTTGTCTTCAATTGTTTTAAAATTTTCATTCACATTGTAACGAATCTAAATAATAGTATAATTAGAACTATGGTCTTCATCAATCTATTTCTAGAACTTTTTCAATTACGAAACTATTTATCTGGAAAAAGGATAAATATGAATGATTTCTTCATTAAAATATTTTACCTTGTGTTTAATGCGTTAATCCAATATATTAAATAAAACGTTATACACATCAATTTCTTCATTCACATCAATTTCCTTTTTATTGTCAATTATATTATTTTCAGTTATTTGAAGTTTTATTTTCTTTATTAATTTTTTGTTATTCTACTTCTAAAGTGATCGGTATTATTTATAACATTTCAAATTCCCTATCTTCGTTTTCGATTTCTTTGCTATTTTTGTTGATACATTCTTCATCAATGTTTTTTTCAATGCTTTCATGTCAAAGTAATGTACACTTGTAGTTTCAAAATTAGAATCACTATCTTCTTTATTATTTTTCAAATAATAGTTTCTTCGTTTTAGATTTTTTGATCTTCTTCATATTCACTCTAATCTTCTCCTTTTTCAAATAGATTATAATCATACTTAAAATTGCCGGGTTGATCTTTTTGGAATTTAACTAGACTCTTAGGTCCAATTTTTAGTATTTCCATGTTCAAAATTATATATCCTGGAGAGTTTTTGTCATATCCTAGAAAAAATTCCTTGCCTTGACTTTTTTTCAAAATTTTCTTTATTATTATCATCAAGGTAATAGACCTTGTATCCAAATACATGTAAGTTATTATAATTTACACTTTTATTATATAATACGTTATATGGTATTTTATTTTCTATTCCTTGATGTGGCTCACGATTATGAGCGTAGTTTGCTGTTCTTTCAGCATCTTCCCAGAACATACAACATAATTATGTGTTAATTAACCAGCATTGAAGTAGCTATTTGTTTTAAAATACCATTCAATATTTTTGGTAATTATTATTCCTGAATTTATTTTTTTCATTATTTTCAATGTTGAAATTGTTATTAAAATCGTTTTTATATTTATTATTTTTGTTCCTATTAGTATATTTGGTTCCTGTACTAAATACACATGAAAAAATAGTTCCTTTGCTTCGTCTTTTTTTTCTAACGTCTTTAACTTATATCAATTATCTTGATTGTATATTTTGTACAATTCTCCAAGTCCTCGTAGTCTAATATATTTTGTTCTTGGAACTTTTTAGGTAAGGCTTCAAATAGAATTTCTATTTTTTTTTATATGATGTTTTAATTCCTAATATTTCTAATTCATTAAAATTGAATTCTAAATTTCTGATGAATTCAGATATACTTTGTCTTTCATCGTAGAACATTTTATTTATTTAGTATAGATAAGATTATTTCCTTTGTCAATCTTATCTCCTCTCGATTTACTTAAAATATTTCATACATCTCATATCTAGTAAAAAAGATATTTTATACATAGGATAATGTTTTAGGTTATAAAGTACATCTTATTATGAATCTTAAATTTACATTAATTTCCAAGTCTTTTTCAGTGACTTCTTTATCATATCTTTTATATGATTCATATAGGCATGGAAGAAATTAAATTCATCTTCATCTAGTTATTTTGTGCATCTAATTTTTGAAGTATGGTTTGTAGTTATCCAGTCCACAATACAATATTTATGATGATTATCCCCAGGAAATTCTCCAAAGTTAAAAAATTTTTTTTGGTAATTTCATATGTAAGTCTACCGATCTACATAACCATTTAATAGTTTTAATTTATTTAAAATTTCATCTTGCTTAGTTGAAGATGAAGTAGTTGATGATACACTAACCTCCTTGTCAGTTATATTTGATTAATTTGAGCTCATTTTAAGATACATGAGACTCTTAATCTGTCAAATTATAAAATTACTTTATTATTCAAATTGAATAGATAAAACAATATTAGGTTTAATAAAATTTTATTGATATTATTATTAAAATAAGTAAACAATGCATTATTTATTATCATATTTATAAAAAACATTTTTAATTAAATAAGTCTCATTTCTTAAAAATAAAATAATATAAAATTATTTATGTAAACATAACTAGATGTATTCTCACATATAGAAGTATATTATTATTTATCGATTATCACTATATACGTATCAATTCAATATTTAGTAAAAGTTAATTATGAAAAACTTACTTTCAAATAATCAACTCTGGACAAGCACATTTTCAGTAATCTTTTAAACTATTTTTAAGAAAAGAATACCTTATAATATAATAATTACATATAAAATCGTTAAATGATTTTTTCAAAATTAATTTATAATCAATTATTGATAACTTAATGAAGTTAAATTTTGATAATATAAAAGTGATAAAATGTTCTAGCTATTAAATTTAACTTATTTTAATTTATATCAATATTGGACTACATCCGAAAAAATTTAATGTTTAAATATAAAAAGTCTCAAAAGTGAAAGAAATTTCAAAATCAGGACTATTTAATATATAATTTTTTTTAAGCAAAAATTAACATTAACTATAGAATGAATATATTAAAATAATATCATTATTAATTTAAATTTATTATATTTAAAGTTATATTGAATATTAAACAATTGATTAAAAAATAATATAATAAGACGAAAAAAAGAAAACGTAATAACGTTACGAAAAAAGTTGAAGAAAATATTAATTATTGAAGTTATAATATTAATGAATAAATAATAATATAAATAATAATAATATATAAATATTATAGGTGAGAAAAACTATTTTAAAATTTAAATTACATAATAATAAACATGAAAGATAAAATAAAACAAATTAATTACTAATAGAAAAAGATATGAATTAATTTATTATATTATTAAAAAGGAATGATGGAAGTGATAAGAAATTCATTAATTATAACTTAAATATTATAAATGATAAATTAAATATAAAAAAGATATTTAATTAAGCGAAAAGGAAAAAAAGGTAAAAAAAAATAATTTATTGCTATACAGTTAATATATTGAAAAATATTATAATATTATAATGCATTTTCATATAACAATTTAATAAAAATATATAAATAATTAAATATATTTAAACATAAAGAACTTTTAAAGAAATAGTGTTTAAAAAAAAAAAAAAATTAAATTGGTTCAGAGTGAATTCTATAATAATATTATTTTCTAGAAAAAACAATACAATTAATAACAGTGAATAGAGTAATGTTGAAATTTCAACGAAAATTAAAAATAAAATTAAATTAAATAGTGAACATATTAAATATTATTATTACTACTATTATGGGAAAATAAACAATTGATATAAAATTTAAAAAAGAGGAAAAATTAATAATTATTAGAAATACTTATAATCTATTAAAAATAAGAGAATCATTGAATTAGATAAAAAAATTAATTTATTGAAAAATTATCTTATTCAATTCATTCAGTTAATCATTTATGAAATCTATAAGAAAAATTCTATATATATAAATTGCTTTCTTGACTTTTAATTCAATTATTTTTTTAATATATTAATTGTTATAACATCAATAAAATTATTTACAATAAAATTATTAGTTTTAAAATATTGTTAATATTTTATAAATTATGAAATAAGAAAATATAACAACAATTTATAAAATATTAACAATATTTTAAAATTAAAAATTTTATTGTAAATAATTTTATTGATATTATAAGTATTATAAATTGTGAAGTAAATATAAGTTATAATAGTTATTCTAATTAAATATTATATAGTAAGAATAAATGATAAAAATAATATATGAAATTAATATTTTAGTAAATCAAAAGAGAAAAAAATTATGTTACTGTATTAATAATAGAAACTTTAAGTCAATTAAAATTTAATAAATAATATTTATTGGTTAAATAAATATAAGAAAATAAATATAAGAAAATAAATATATGAAAAATAAATGCAACAAAAAGTATATATATAATTTTTCAACTTTATTCATATAAATTTTTTTTCTCATTAGTCATTAAAAATAATATTAATTGAAATTATTTTCACTTTACATTAATTATTATTATTTTATTTTATAACAATATCATTATATAATAGTAATATATATCTTTTAAGTTTTATATATATCGTTGTCTATACAGGGAATATGATTTTTTTAAAATAAAATTATTATTGATTATTAATTATAAATGTATATGGGTATGTAATAGGGTTTTTATTATATATAAAAGAAAATATTTCCATTAAGAATATTTATAAAATACTAAAAATTAAATATTAATATCTCTTATTTAATGTTATACATAAATTGTGAAAGCCAATAAAATTAAATAAAAATAAATGAATACAAACGATAATAAATAATTAAAAAAATAATTTAAATATGTATTGTATCACAAAATTATTATATTGATACTATACCAATCAAAAAATAAAAAATAATGATTATGAAATATTTTCAAAAAATTAGATAATTTAATAATTTTTTTTAGTGAAAGCATATTGAATAAAAATATATTTTAGTTTAAATATGAATTATTACAATAACCTGAATTTTATAATTATAATAATGTATAATAATATAAAATAATATAAAGTAATATAATATAAAATAATATAATAACTTGTTTCTAGTTTTTAATATTATTAAATTATTATTAGTTGTTCTTATATAAACTTTTTTTTTTTTTTTTAATTATTTTAACATATATATTTTATTATTTAATTTAATTATAATTTAGCAATATAATTTATTTAACGTAATTATTTTTTATTTTATTTTATTTTTATTTTTATATTTTGAAATTAAAATTTTTGGTTAATTTTATTTTATTTTATTTTATTTTATTTAATTTAATTTAATTTAATTTAATTTAATTTAATTTAATTTAATTTAATTTAATTTAATTTAATTTAATTTAATTTAATTTAATTTAATTTAATTTAATTTAATATAATTTAATTTAATTTAATATAATATAATTTAATTTAATTTAATTTAATTTACTTTGATTTAATTTTAGTTTGCATATACATATATATATTCTTATTCAAATGGACTCATTAAATAAAATAAATCACAAAAGAAAATTGAAGTATATCGAAACACAGAATTGTAATAAAAAATTAAAATCTCAATTAAGTAAAGATGATATGGTTAAATATGTAATAAAATGTACTAAAAACAACACAAAACTATTGGAAGATTTAAAGTATAGTTATAAATCCAATGAAATTTCAGATTTTTCCAAACGTCTAAAAAAATACATATCAAAAAGAGAAAAAATTGAAAAGAATTATAATAATTTTTTTTTTGAAAAAGAAGAAAAAAAAGATGGAAGTAGAAAACAATATGAACAATCTTTAAATAATAAAATTAATAAATTGAATAATAATAACAATAGTAATAATAATAATAATATTAATAGCAATAATAATAAAAATTATAATGATACTCATGATATTAATACTGATAATACTGATAATTTTAACAAAAAAGAAAAAAATATATCGTTTATTGAAAAAGATAATAACGAAAATTCAATAAATTTTGTATATACTGATAATAAAAAAAATCTTGAAGAAATTTTAATTATAAAACCGATAAATGAGGTTAGCGAAATAAAATATAGTTATTGCAAATTAGATACAACTAATAGATATATTATAAAAAGAATAAAAAAAGAAAATTTCATAGAAGCTTATAATAACGATCCAGATTTCAAAGAATTTTTAATTACAAATCATCACCTTTTTGAGACAATTAATGATAATAAAGATATATCAGATATAGAAGTTACCGAAAATGATGAAGTAATAAATTTATACAATGAAAAAGAGATTTTTAAAGAAAGGAATGGATATTTTAAAAATAAATATAATCAATGTATGGCCAATAGAAAAATTAATGATAAATTCAAAAATTCACATATTCGTTCTGAAAATGAAAGTAATGGTAATATTAATAAGTAATTTATATTAAATATTATATAAATTATAATAATGTTCACTTATTTTATTATTTTATTTCTTTGTTTAGAAAATACATATAATAATGAAGAAACTGATCATATTAATTCGATTGAAACAAATAATAAATATAATAATAATAATAATAATAATAATAATAATAATAATAATTTTGAATATGCTAAAAACATTGAAAAAGGAAATAATTGTAATGAAGAAGATGATATGGTTTATCCTTTTTTCGCTAAAAATTCATTTGGCTTAGATGAAAATGAATACAATTCTCATGAAAATGCTTATAATAATTATTTTTCAAGGAATATAAATGAAAAATATAAAATTGTATATGGAAAAGAGTTTCCTCATAATATTAATGGTAATAATTGATAATAAATGATATATATATATACATATTATATTGTTTTTATATGTATATATAATATTTAATTTTTATATAATTTATTATAATCTCTATCACTTATTCATCATCATAACTACAAATTTTAATAAAATTTCTTTAAAAAATGTAGAAAGTTTTGACGATGGAAACAAAGAAAATAATGATCCATATGAAATGATATCTGATAACAAAATTAATAATAATAATAAAAAAGGGAAAATTTATAAAATTAAAAATACAACAAATAATAATAATAATAATAATAATAATAATAATAATAATAATATAACAGATTCAGAAATCGAAATTTTTAGAACAAATAATAATTATGAAAGTTTAAATAATGAAAACATGGATGTATTAAAAGAAGTTTTTAATAAAAATAAAAATGACTTTCTTTCAAAAGATGAAAATAATGAAGCTAGTTATAATAGTGATAATTTAATAGAAATGAGTAAAGAAATTAATAATCCAGTAATTGATAAAATTATCAATTATAATAAAAAAAATAAAAATTCAAGTAAAGTTTTGAATTCAAATGCTAACAATGAGTTATATTTGGATGAAAATTCATCTGTTTCAATTCTACCATCCTTTGAAGCCATTGAACCATCTATAGAGTTAAGTATTAACCAAAACTTAAAACATTTATCTTTCATTAATGAAAATACCAAATCTTCCTATGAAAATCATAATTATGAATTAGAGAATCAAAAAGAAGAATACTTTGTTGAAAATAAAGTTAGTACGAATCAGAATAAATGTATTTTGCTTGATATTGATAATATCAATGATAAAAATAATGATAAAAATAATGATAAATATAATGATAAAAATAATGATAAAAATAATGATGAATATAATGATAAAAATAATGATAAAAATAATGATAAATATAATGATAAAAATAATGATAAAAATAATGATAAATATAATGATAAAAATAATGATAAAAATAATGATAAAAATAATGATAAAAATGAAATTAATAAAGAAGTAAATATTAATAATATTGATAATAAAACCCAACAAGAAGAACGAAATATCCAAATTGAGGACAATAATGAACAAATTTCTAACCAAAAAAAAGATAATAATCATATTAGACAAACCTATATGAGAAGAATTAGTGATCTAAAAGCTTATTGGCCAACTTTTAATAGTATTAATGCAGATCCTTCATCAAAAGAATTTAAAACAAGTATACAAAAGAAAAGTCCATTTTCGCCTTATTTGCAATATTTAATTCTTTTAAATAAAGAAATAAATAAAATTAATGAAGACGAAAAATATAATTTGGCTACTAAAAGTGATGCTGTAGGGGGTTATATAGTTTTAAATAAAGATATTAAAGGTAGTTGGACAAATCCTGAAATTATAAATCATATAAAGAAGCAAAGAGCAGTAAATAATGAATTAAATCTTCTTCTTCCTTTAAAATGTGTAGTTTACGAGTGTGATAAATCAAATAGATATGTAAAAAAAGAAAGAGTAATGTATTTTTTAAGATTATACCAAAAATTGGATTTACAAAATAGACCCTCATATATTGATCTGATAATTGAAAATGTTAATTCTGAAGATTCCTATGATTATACACTTTTATTTACTGTTCCAGTGGAAGCTTTTGATATGTATATCTGTGAAAATGAAAGTGAAATAAATTATCATAAAGTTGAAGTACATATAGTACATCCAAATAATCAATATGATCATTTTAAAATTTCATCAATTATTGGTCATAGTAATATAGTAGAATTTATTCAAAAGTTAAGGAAATGTCGTGGGTTAAAATATGATAATAATTTACCAAAACCATGTGAAATAAAGGAATATGATAAAGCCAAAGAAAATGAAAGAAAAGTGAAGTTTTTAAAATTCAAGCAACAACAAAAATTAAAAAAACAAATACAAAATAAAAAAGAAGAATAAGAAATAAATATTAATTATAAATTTATTTTAAAAATGGTTTAGTTTAAAAACATTTTATATTTTATATTTTATTTATGTTTTTACTTTTTTTATTTTTTTATTTTTATTTTTATTTTTATTTTATATATATATATATATATTTTTTTTTTTTTTTTTCCTATTTGAAACAATATAGAAAAGTATTATAAAAAAATTTTAATTTGTTTATTTAATTTGTAATTGTGATTTTTATTTTTATTATATTTATATTTTATTTTATTATTATATATTTATTTATAATTTTTTATTTCATCATCATCATCATCATTATTATTATTTATCAAAATTTGTAATATAATACATACCCTATGAATTTTTATATTTTATAAATTATTTAATAAATAAATAAATAAATAAATAAATAAATAAATAAATAAATAAATAAATAAATAAATAAATAAATAAATAAATAAATAAAATATTATTATCATTAATTAATATTTTATTTTAATATTTAAAGTTTATTTAATATGAAATAATAATATTTGGTAATTACAATTTTTTAATTTTATGAAAAATACATTCTTATTTAGGGGGTGTGTCATTTCGAAAATTTTTATTACATAAATTTGTATTTTATTGTAGTGCATTTCGGAAAAAATGGCGTATTATAAAGTAATAAATAAATAAATGAATAAATAAATTATAAATGAATAAATAAATTTTTAAATAATAAAAATAATTAAGACAAACGTTTATTATGACTAAAAAAATTTTTTTTAGAAAATTAAATAAAAATATATATATATATATATATATATATAATTACTACATATATATAATAATTATTATATTTTTTTATTTTATTTTAAATATTATTAAATATTATTAATACATTAATACCTTGTTTATATTATCAACAGAAAATACAGATTGAATATTATCAACAGAAAATACAGATTGAATAAAATAAAATAAAATGAAATAAAATAAAATAAAATGAATAGTAGAAACATAAATATAAGTACAGATTGAATAAAATAAAATAAAATAAAATAAAATAAAATAAAATAAAATAAAATAAAAAGTAGAATATTAAATAAGAAAGTACAGATTGAATAAAATAAAATAAAATAAAAAGTAGAATATTAAATAAGAAAGTACAGATTGAATAAAATAAAATAAAATAAAAAGTAGAATATTAAATAAGAAAGTACAGATTGAATAAAATAAAATAAAATAAAAAGTAGAATATTAAATAAGAAAGTACAGATTGAATAAAATAAAATAAAATAAAAAGTAGAATATTAAATAAGAAAGTACAGATTGAATAAAATAAAATAAAATAAAATAAAATAAAATAAAATAAAATATAATATAATATAATAATTATTTTATATATATAGGAATCTTATATATTTTAATTTTTTTTCATTTATTTTTCTAAAAAAAAAAAAATTTAGTTATAATAACGTTTGTCTTTTAATTATTATATTTTATTATAGTAAATAAAAAAATTTAAATGAAAAGTAAATAATTTTAATTATTTATAATTCATATTTTCATAAACGATATATATATATATATATTAATTTAAATGATATAAGAATTAAAAATTAAAACAATAAGAGTTGAATAATTGATCCTATTAAAATAATTAATTATTTGCATAGTAATATTTATAATGTTTGATCAATATGAATCAATTATTATTAAAATATAATAATAACAATTATAATTTTAAATAAATAATAAAAATCTTTTATTGAATTTAATATTTTTAATAACATAATTAATTTTGAAAAGTATATTGATATTAATAAAATTTATAATATTGATATTGATATTAATAAAATTTATAATTATATAATATTGATATTGATATTAATAAAATTTTAACTAGTATCAAATAAATCGGTTTTAGTCATAAATTACTTAATAAAAATAATTAAAAAATAATTTCTATTAAGATTATTAAATAAACACAATAGGTAAATAAATTTGTATTTTTCTAGCATTTTTTTAAATTAAGATTATTTAATTATTATTTAAACGATTATAAATATAAATTTAAAATAAATAAATTTTTATTTTTCTAGCATTTTTTTAAATTAAGATTATTTATTTTAAATTAATATTTATATCGTTTAAATCAATTAAACATTCTTTCCATAACTTAATTAATTCATTTCTGTTGCATCCATTATAAAATAAATTTATTTCCTTACTTTTGTAATTTTCAATTAAAATTTTAATTTCATCAGTTGCACTAAATATTTTTTGCTTTTTTTTCCAATTTCCTTTAGTTCTCCTTTGATAATCATTATAAGATAAGTTTTCTTCTTCTTTTAATATATATATTAATTTATAAAATAAAGGTTTATTTGGAAATATATTATTTAAGTAGCTATTATAAGATTCTGATGCATTGTTTGTTAAATGCTCTATATTTTCATAATAATTCCAATTATTAACATTATACTTAAGTAAATAATTTTTATTAAAATATTCTAAAAATTGCAGAAAATTATTATACATTTTTTTTTGACAAATTCTTTTTATTATAATATAAATATCAAATATATAGTTAGGGTTTATAAACGGTAAGTTCGAAATAGCTTTATAATAAATATATACATCATTATTATTCTTCACTTCATGATAACATGATATATTTTTTTGTTTTTCTAATGATCTTTTATAATACCAAACACAATATTTAATATTTATATTGGGAAAAACTTTTTTTGCGGCATTAGATATACCTTGTTCAAAATCACAATGAAAATTAATTGTAGTAATTAATGTATTACTCCTAAATTTATTTGCATTTTTTTTTATTTCTTTAAATAATGTTTCATATGTAGATTGTTTTTTATTTTTTAATATAGAAATGGAAGTAGTGTAAAACATATTGAATTCCCCAACATAAGTTTTTGTTATAAATAACTGATAACTAAATTTCGGTGCTGCATAAAATGTACCGTCCGTAAATATATTTTTATGATAATTCGAAAATAAATATGCTTGGAATGGTGATTGAAAGATTATTAGATCAGTATTTTTAATTATCATAAAACTTTCATTTCTTTTCATTTTATAATATTTTGATTCAATGGGAATATCATCAAAACTTTTTATGTTTAGAGGAAATTGTTTATTTATATTTCTTATTATTTGGGATCTAATTGTACTATATTCGGGACATATAAGTCCCATTTCTTGAGAAACGGCATTAAATATATGTTTAAGTTTTATATCCATAGGAATTGAATTTTTCTTAATTTCTTCCTTAATTTTATGCTTTGCTACTGATATAGACACATCAATTTCTTTTTCGAGATGGTTATGTAAACTTTCATATTTTAAAACCTCCTTTTTATCATTTAAAATAATTAAAGATTTACATTTATTTAAAGTCTTATATTCAGTGCATCTATAAATTTTTGATTTATCTTTCCTTTGAAATGAAAAATTAAATTTGTGTTTTTTATTAATAATAATTTGTTCATTTCTTCGATTTGTTTCACTTATTTCAATTTCTATATTGTCTTCCATTAATAATTAAAATTTTTCAATAAAATATTTTAATAAATATACTTTTAAATGTTTTGAAACTTTTTTTTTTTTTAATATTTAAAATAATAAACCTTTTTTTAATTAATTATATAATTATTTTAATAATTATTTAATTATTAATTATTTATTATTTCTTTATTTACTATTTTATTTATTTATTTTTATTTTTATTTTTTATTTTTATTTTTTATTTTTTATTTTTTATTTTATTTTATTTTATTTATTTTTTAATGCTTAAAAAATAAATTTTTATTTATTTTTATTTTATTTTTTAATGTTTAAAAAAGAAGTTTTCTTATTTCTTATTTTTTTTTTTTATTTTTTAAGCATTAAAAAATAAAATGTTTATTTATTTTTATTTTATTTTTCAATGTTTAAAAAAAAAGTTTTCTTATTTCTTATTTTTATTTTATTTTTTAAGCATTAAAATATAAAATGTTTATTTATTTTTTATTTTATTTTTCAATGTTAAATAGAAATACCTAACCTAATTATTATTTATTGAAGTGTTGTATTTCGCCAAAAGTAGAATTTCGTCCAGTTGAATTTCGCCAAATTCTAAGTGGCTTATTAATTTTCGTCATAAAATATCACCACATTTATTATTCACGCCATATTGTGGATATATGGCTTTTAAAAATTGTAGAAAAAAGCCACAAAATTATGTTACAATTAGATCTACGCCCCACGTAAGATTACGTGTTTGAAAATTTTTGAGAATTGAAATTTGATTTATTTAATTAATTAATTATTATTCATATTTTTAATAAAATTAAGTGGCTTAAAATTAAAAATATTTAAGCCATACAACAAAATACAAATTTATGTAATAAAAATTTTCGAAATGCACACTCCCCGATATGAAATGATAATAAAATAAGAAAATGTGTAAAAATATCATAAAATAATTATAAAATATAAATGTAAATAATAATTACGTATTACATGAAATTAATGAATAAAAAATGTAAGAAATTAATGTAAAACAAATAGATAAATAGTAAATAGGAAAAATATATTAATTAGAGTTTAGGAATATTTTATTATAATTCATATAGAAAAATAGTAATTTTATAACATTTATTAAGAATAGGAATTTTATTAGAGAATATTATTATAACACCTGATGCTTACTCCTTAATATAATTTATATATTTCATAGTAAAAATCATATATTATAATAATATAAAATTCATAATTAAGATAAAGTATAAATAGTACAAAAAAATGTTCAATTGCTCGAGGAGCTAAATAGTTCATAAACATATAATAAATAAATAAATAAAAAGATCTTAAAAGAAAACTATACTTAAAAACTCTCTTTAAGTGTTTAAAGTTAATTTCTTAACTGAACCTTATCATATATTTATAATATTTATAATTTTATACAATCTTAATTTTATTTACATAACTTATATTATTTATTATATTAATATATTAAACTTATTTCTAACATTTAGTCAATTAATTTGTTAATTAGTTTGTTAATTATTCAATCATTTAACTAATTAATTAATTAATTAATTATTTATTTTTAAATAGTACAAATTGAAATTTCAAGAAAAAAATAGACATTTTGTCCTTTTTTAATTATATCTAATACATTAATATAAAATAAAATTTTATAAATTTGATTATCAAAAAAAAATATTCTGTAATTCATATATTAAAAATATTATTAATATATAATCTATAAATAATAAAATATTATATAATATATATATATATTTTTCATCTATTTATTTATTTATTATTATTTTAATTCTATAATAAAAGGACTCAATTATTTAATATTATTTTAAATTTATTTTTGTTTTTAATTAATCACTTTTATTTATTTTATTAAGTTCTTTTTTTTAATTATAAAAAATATTATTATTTTTATATAAATACATTTACATAATACAATCATATTTTTGTACTAGCTTATTATTATAATATATATAAACCTCAAATATTTAGTTAACATATACAATATTTATTTTAAATATATTTTAACTTAATAATTAATAAACTATAATAAACTTTATTTTTAACACTCCTCCTAAAGTTTAGTTCTGGTTTATTTAGAATTTTTCTAATATAAAATCCCTGAATTTATTCATTAGGTTTGTACTTAAGTACTTCGTGAAACCGTCAGCTAAATTATCCATGGACTTAACATACTTTAATTTGATTCTATTTTCCTTAACTAATTCTCTTATATGGTGATATTTTATGTCTATGTGCCTTGATTTAGGATTTATAGTTTCGTTTTCGCAATTGTATATAGCAGCTTTGTTATCAACGTTAACAATAATATAATTTTGCTTTAAATTTAATTCTTTTAGTATATTTTCATACCATAGACAATGTCTTGCGCATTCATCAATAGCATAATATTCACTTTCAGCTGTGGATACTGCTACAGTCTTTTGCAACTTCGAATACCATGTTGTAGGGGTAGAATCAAACAAAATTACGTAACCTGTAGTTGACCTCCTGGTCTCCTTATCTCCTCCGAAGTCAGAATCGACATAAGCTCTTAAGTTCATTTTTGCATCTTTTCTATATCTTAAACCATAGTTTGGCTTTCCTTTCAAGTACCTAAATATCTTTATTACATTTAACCAGTCTTCATAAGTAGGATCCTTTGACTTACGTGATGCTTTGTTTACGGCAAACATAATGTCGGGTCTGGTACAGAGTCCAAGGTATAAAAGTGACCCTATAGCTTGCTGATATCTTGTGATGTTAAATTTTTTCTCTCTCAACTTTTCATTTTCCTCTGGTATCATGTTTGAAGATATCTTATATTTATTTATATCATATTTATCAAGTATATTTTCAACATACCTCCTTTGTTGTAATAAATAACCGTCCTTCTCTTTTTCGAATTTAATACCTATAATAGTATTTACATTTCCGATATCTGTAATGTTGAAATGTTTCTTTAATAAATTTTTAGTATTGTTTATTTCACGTTCATTACCTGTTAGTAATATATCATCAACATAAACGGTTAAAATACATGTTAGTTTATTTTGATTATTTTTCTTGATATAAATACATGGCTCACTCATTAAACGATAAAATCCTATTTCTTTTAATTTCATATCAAGAGTATTGTTCCATAAGCGTCCAGATTGTTTGAGTCCGTAGAGTGCCTTTTTGAGTTTCCAGTAGCCTTTTTTATGATACTCAGCACCTTCAGGTATCTCCATGTACACTTCTTCATCTAGTTCAGCATTTAAGTAAGCTGATTTTATATCAATTTAATAGATGTTGAATCCATTTATCACTGCTAATGCCGTGATTGTCCTTAAGGAATCATACTTTAAAGTAGGCGAATAGGTATTGTTGTAATCCACGCCTTGTTTCTGGGTGAAACCTCTAGCCACTAATATGGCCTTTCTTTTATTTATGGAGTTGTCTGGATTGTATTTATATCTAAAAACCCACTTAGGAGTTACAATATTATAATTTTTTGGTACTTTACTTACCATTTCGTATACATTTAAATCTTTCATACTATAACAGAATTAATAATTACAATTATTTTATTATGTTAAGATTTTGATATAATTTATAATTTAAATTTAAATAAAATAATATGTTTTAATAAAAATATTCACTAAGTCGATATGTCTATATAGTAATATACTATATAGATATATAATAATAATAATAAATATTTAAATGTTTAGTTTAATGAAAATTTATTTATAATAAACTTTGATAATTAGAATTATCAAATTAATTTGATTTTAAATTTATTGATTTTATTTAATAATAAAATATCTATAATATATTACTATTAAGGTAATTTTACAATAACCTTACAAAGAACATAAAAGATAGATTTTTACATCTTTCTTTTATACTTTGTAAGTTACATAATAATAATATTTAATTATAAGATAGTAATAATATAGTAATATAAATACTAATAAAATATAAGGATAAATTTAATTATATAATTAATTTGAATAATTGAATTTAATATAGATATGTTTGTAAACATATATAAAAACATAATATAAATAAAATACACGTGACGTCAAATGTATCATTGAAATTAATTATTAATATAAACCTTATTTATTAATATTCTCAGAATTATTAGGCCTAAGATAACCCTTTAAATATTAAACAAGAATTTATATTAATTATTAATTATTTAAATATATATATTATTTATAATTAAATAAATAATATTTTTAATTATTGAAATGTAAATAACTGAAATTGAGATTTCAATTCAGTTATAATTTCAACATATTATTTTAATATTTAGTATTATTTTTCAATAAAGTTTTAAAACAAATAATTAAATTTAAAAAATATTATTTCTGGTATAGTTGTTAGTAACTAATACCATGAATCAGACTACTTAGGGTTCGATTCACATTTATTATTATTTTATAGTTTTATTCTAAAAAATATCTAGAAGATTCTTTATAGTTCAAGAAATTACTAGAATTTCTTGATAATTCTTGTGTTTAATTAATTAAAATTTATTCTATTAAATTCTTAATTCTATTGTTTTCTATTGTTTTCTAAATTTTTCGATTTTTAAGAACTTTTTAGAAACTTTTATTTTTATTTTTTAATAACTTTAACTTTTGAAAAAAATATAAATATGAGTAAAATTCTTATTAACAAATATTCTTTTCTTTGTGTTTTTTATTTTAATTTTGTTTAGTTAATAAAACTTAATTTTTTAATAAATCTTTTTTTAATATTAATACTATATCAACCCTTGCGGCTTATAGTATTATAATAAATATAATTAATAAAATAATTAAAAAAAAAATAAATAAAAAATAAAATAATTTTTGTTTTTTTGTGAGTGTTATTATATTTATTATAATATTTTGTTATACATACTGTCTAATTCGTCCTTTACTGCTTTGAACCATTCCTTTTTATCAACTTTAGTGTATATATCTTTATAATCATATGGTTCACATAATTTCTCATTCACTGATAATATCGAATATACATTATTATTTTTATTAGTAGATAATGTGTAATTATCATTTAATATATCGTTTATATTGAAAGATTTTATTTTCTTATTATTTGTAAAGATGTGATTATCCCAATCACATTTTAAATTAAAAATTTTTCTTGTGTAATTCAAAAATGTAAATTATTCTTTGATTTATAAAATAATAAACAAAGTAAATAAATCATATGAACTAAAATTTTGATTTATATTCTTTAAGCCACAAGATAAATTTTTAATGTAATAATTTTTATAAAATTTAATTCTGAGAAAATTATTGTTGTAAAATAATTTAAATGAATTAATTAAAGTTTAAAACAAAATAAATTAATAATTTATTTTGTGAAAATTAAGTTTCAAAATTTAATCATGACTCCTTTAACTTTTTTTTTAAATCGAAAATAAATAAAGACTTTACTTATAATATTAAAATAATAAATAGATAATAAATGTACTTAATTTTAATTATTTAGTATTTAGTTTAATTAATAATTATATTTTTCTAAATTTAGCTATAGTTTATAAATTTATTATTTAATAAAATTCATTAGGATAGTTTTATATTAAAATATATGTAATTTAAATAAAATAATATATTATCAATGTATTTAGAAAAAGTATAAATAGAAGATACTTTTCATATTTTTTTCTCGATGTAATTGTTACTGAACAAATAACTATTAATAAATATTAAATATTAATAAAATATATTTTTAATAAAAAATTTTTTTTAATAAAATAACATTTATTGTGTCTTGTTATTGTAATCTATTTTAGTATTTTCTTTTACATTATTATAATTATTATTATTTTGTTCATCTGATTCTTTATATTTTCTTTTTATTTTTATGATTTTATATTTTTTATTATTTATGTTTATATCATTTGTTTCATTTACATTCGTATTATTTGTGTTTTGTTTATTTGAATTTAATTCCGTTCTTTCAATTTGTTCATTTGGACTTTTATTTAATTCAATATTTCTTTTGTTAATTATATTTTGTTGGTTTGAATTTACATTAAATTCAATATTTCTCTTATTGTTATCGATATTAATTTCATTGTTTACATTGTTTATATTATTATTAATATTGTTATTATTATTTCCAATTATTTTATTTTCGTTTTTATTTAAATTCAAATTATTCAAATTATTATAATTATTATTTATATTTTCATTTCTGATGTTTACATTATTTGAATTGTTTTGATTTAATTTGTTTAAATTGTTTAAATTATCTTGGTTATTATTTAAGTTACTTTGATTTTTGTATATACTTTTATCATTTAAAATTTTTAAATTTGAATTTAAATTTGAATTTAAATTTGAATTTAAATTATTACTTTGATTATTTACATTAACGTTGATGTTTTCTTCACCATTAGCAATGTTTGTAGTGTTATTATTTAAATTATTATTTTTTAAATTATTATAATTTAAATCATTGTTACTTACTTGATATGGTCGATTTAAATTATCAAATTGAACATTTTTGTAATTGTTTAAATTATTTAAATTATTATAATTAATATTATTTAAATTATTATTTTCATAATTACCGTAATAAAATTGACCATTATTTTTGTTTAAGAAATTATTATAATTTTCATTTTGAATGTAATTATTTTTATTTATGTAATTTAAATTTGGATTTTGAAAATTTTGAAATGGGTAATTTAAATTATTAATAAAAGGTAAATGGTCACGTCACTTGGGTAATTATAAATTTTGTAATTTAAATTATTTGGATATAAAATATTATATGGATTAATTGTATTGGTTGGTTGATTCAAAAATTTATTTTGATCCATATTATAATTAATTTCATTATTAATTTCTTTGTTTACACTTGTTGATTCATTAATTTTTGTGTTATCCAAATTATTATTTAATTTATTATTTTCTGTGTTACCTATGTTTTCTTCATTTTCTCCTTCTTTATTATAATCACTGTTTAATTTCATTTGTTCTTCTTCTTCTTCTTCTTCATCCATAACTCTATTAAAATAAAGCATTTCTGGTGTAGAAGGAGGGGCTGAAGCATTACCTGGAACATCTTCGAAAAATTCTACAGTTCTTGCTAAAACTATCTTATTATTAGTAGTATCATAAATTATATATGCAGTTGGATTTGTTTCGTCATATCCAAGGAATATACCTGGAAGTGATGTTCCATTGAATTTTTTTCTGAATTGTTTGGGTACATAGAAGAATGCCTGACATCCGAACACTCTGAATTTGTCATAGTCAACTCTTCTATTATATAGTTCTTCAAAAGGTACTTTATTATTGTTACCTGCATGTGGTAACCTATTATGAATGTAGTTTGCGGTTCTTACTGCGTCTTCCCAGTATTTATGATTAAGTTTTCCTCCTTTCAACATAGAACCAGCATTGTATATTAATGTACCTTGAAGTCTTTCCACCCTTCCGTTTTGTTGTGGATTATAAGCTATACTATTTTGATGTTCTATACCATTTTCATCATAGAACTTGTCGAACTGGTTATTATAAAATTCAGTTCCATTATCGGTTCTGATATGTTTAACATTGTAATTAAAGATGTTTTTTATTTTTTTGTACCACTTTATGAACGTATTAAATGTATCAGCTTTGCTTTTCATAAAATACACCCATGCATATCGTGTATAGTCATCTAATATTGTAAGAAAATATTTGTTTCCATAAAGAGAAGTATCTGGAGAAGATACTGTGTCCATATGAATCAGTTCGAAAGGTTCCTTGCTATTATTAATAACCTTTTTATATGGTTTATTTTTCATTTTATACGAACATATATTACAGCCTTCTTTTATTTTAATTGTACTTAGTTTATCCTTAATGTTATCTATGTTAGCATGACCTAAACGTTTGTGCCACAATTCAAAATTTTATGATATTATTACATTTTATTGCATTATTTGTATTGTGATTATATTTTATTTTATTTTTAAACGTCCAAATTTTATATATTCTTGAGCTATTTGATTTTGTTGTCGTTATTCTTTTTCCTCCTGGATCAAATATAGATACTAGATTTTTGTTATTATGTCTATAAAATAAGGTTTTGTAGCCTTCATCACTTAAATTATCTATTGATAATAGGCTTCTCTTAAATTCTGGTATATACAATACATTCTTCAATTTAATTTCGTTATTATTAATGTATCCTATATACGAACCAATGTATGTAGCAGCAACTGCATCACCATCAGAGAATTGAATTATTTCATTACATTTTCTTTTATCAATCAATGTATTAGAATTATTAGTCATATGATATGTAGCACCAGAATCTATCGTCCAACTAACTATACTTTTTGGAATATTCTTCTGTTCTGCTAAATTCGATAGATAGTAGCTACTCTTGATATTCGCTGGAAGTGTTACTTTGTTTACACTGGTATTCCTTATATTCTTTTTATTTTCTTTAGTAGTATTTTGGCCTCGGTGTCACAGCATTTGATGATTCTCCTTCGTCATCAGTATCATAATCTCTCAGATCATTTATAGAATCCGCAAATTCACAGTAGGTTTCTGGTTTTTTATTAGTAGCATTATTGGCATGTGCTCTATTATTACTTTTATTATTCTTATTCTTTCTATTGTGCCAGCAGTTCTTTGCTATATGACCTATCTTCCCACATATAAAACATTTCCTATTTTCTTTATTGTTATTATTCTTGTTATTGCTTCTGTTGTTTTCTTTACTTTTAAGTTGAGTTCTGTTATTTACTTTAGTTGTATTTAAAATGACTGCTGCTTTGTTTCTTTGTTTATTTTTTGATTCTTCCTTTAAATATTTTATGTATGGAATTGTCGTTTTTAAGAGTTTACAACTTTCAGTGTATTTTTTCTTGGTTGAAATAATATTTGTTTCTATGACAGTTTCATAAGGTAACGCAGAATACAAAATATTGTATTTCTTTTCTTCAGATAGCACTTCACCAAGTACATACAGTTCTCCAAAAATTCTATCTAATTCGGCAATGAATAATGATATATCTGAATCTTTTTGATATATCAATGTTTCCAGTTGATTGTTTAGTTCATTCTTTTTTTCTTCATTAGATTTATTATTCCCTTCCATTATGATTTTGTTTTCTGGAATTTCGTTCTCTTGTATTGTTTTTAATCTTTCATTGATATATTCTACGACACCATTTATTTGTAAGACCATTTCCATGTCAGGTAACCAAATGTTATAATTGTCTTTCGTCAACATTACTTTTGTTGACGTTACATTTGTTATGCTCATTTTTATATTGAGTTTTGTTATTATTTTTAAAAAGAATTATTTTATTTTTTATATTCACAACACTACAAATATTTTGCACATATAAGTCTATGAGACTCTTAATCTTTTAAATTTATTTTTGTGTTTAATTAATCGCTTTTATTTATTTTATTAAGTTCTTTTTTTTAATTATAAAAAATATTATTATTTTTATATCAATACATTTACATAATACAATCATATTTTTGTACTAGCTCATTATTATAATATATATAAACCTCAATACAATATTTATTTTAAATATATTTTAACTTAATAATTAATAAACTATAATAAACTTTATTTTTAACATATTATTATACTATTACATACATTATATCATTAATATACTTTATAATATCTTAATGTACATTACTTAACAATTTTTAATAATATAAATTAAATTTTAATAATATTATAGAAATTATAGTTATTATTATTATTATTATTATTATTATTATTATTTTATTATTATAATTATTTTATTAAATGTTCAAATGAAATAAATTAATATAATTTCTATATTTGTAGGTATAAACTTTACTTTTGTTCTATAATTGTACCTAAGAAAGTTAAAATATCAATCATAAGAATAACAGCAAAAGTCGAATCAATAATGATTCGGCTTTTGCTGTTATAAAAATTTTATTATTTATAAATACAGTTTTATCAAATAAGAAGGTTCAAATAAAGAGGTCCAATCTAAAACAATCTGTAAAGAAAATTATTATTTTGGAATATCTCCAGATTTTTTTTTATTATGCTTTACTTTTCTATTCATTTTTTTTTCTCTTTTGATTTTTATTTTTATTTTTCATTTTTTTTTCTCATTTGATTTTTATTTTTATTTTTCATTTTTTTTTCTCATTTGATTTTTGTTTTTATTTTTCATTTTTTTTTCT
Organism: Neocallimastix lanati (nom. inval.); assembly: GCA_016946835.1. Lineage (NCBI taxonomy): Eukaryota > Fungi > Neocallimastigomycota > Neocallimastigomycetes > Neocallimastigales > Neocallimastigaceae > Neocallimastix > Neocallimastix lanati (nom. inval.). The sequence continues at coordinate 871,829 of JACVTC010000026.1, forward strand.
CATTTGATTTTTATTTTTATTCTTCATTTTTTTTTTATTTTATATTTATTCTATTTTTATTCTTATATTTATTTTAAATCTTTTTTTATATTTATACTTATTAATTACTATTTATATTATTCACAAATCAATTATAAAAGTAATGGAAAATTTTATATTATTAAAAAAAAAAAAAAAAAAAAAATTAATTTTATTAAATAATATAAAAATTTTCCATAAAGTTAAAAAAATATTGATTATATCATTCATAATAAAACCTTATGTATTAAGATATAAGATATATATATTAAAAAAACAACTTTTATGAATAAATTTTAAATTATTATTATTATTATTATTATTATTATTATTATTATTATTATTATTATTATTATTATTATTATTATTATTATTATTATTATTATTATTATTATTATTATTATTATTATTATTATTATTATTATTATTATTATTATTATTATTATTATTATTATTAAAAAAGTATTTAAAATTACTAATATAATAAAATAAATTTAGAATCTATTAATCAAGAATATTATTTGTATATTAATATAACTGAATAAATTTAAAAAAAAATAATTATTAGAAATATAATGTTAACAATTATAATTATAAAAATTATTATTTATACTTTTCTTTGAATTATAATATTATAATTATTATTTTTTATAATTTGATTAGTTATAAAGTTCCATTTTTAATTAATAGTAAAGAATTTTATTTAATGATCATTAAATTTTTATTTTATATTATAATAATAGAATTTATTTTTTATTTTAAATTTTTTTTTTTTTTATAAAAGAATTAAATTTATTAAATTAAAATATAATTTATTGTTCTCTATATAAGTCTTTTCTTTTATTTTTAATTAATTTGTTCTTAAAGTATTTATCTTTTATAAATAATGAATACAATTATTTATAATAATTTCTATAAATTTATAATTTAAATAAATTTAATAATAAATATAAAAAACATAAATATAAGCATATAAAAATAATAAGTACTTGAAAATAAGTAATTATATCATTTTTATAATAATTTAATAACATTACTTTTAATTTGAATTATTGAAAATAAAAATTATTTTTAGTTGAATAATTTGACACAACTGATAATACTAAATAAGATTATTATAATTAATGTTATAAATAATTCTATATATTATTTATTGTATATTTTTAAGTTAAAAATGATTTTTAAGCAATAAAGACTAAAAACAAAAAAAAAAAAAAAAAATTGGTAAAGTACAAAAATATATATTATTAATATATTATTATATATTCTATATATATATAGAATATATAATAATAAATATATTAAGGTGTATAAATAGTAGGATTAACATTTAATAAAAATTATTACAACTAGGATTTTGCTCTTGCTTAAGAATTAAAATATCATACATTAATTTATATTATAAACCATATTTATAATATAAAAAAAATATATTGATAAAAATATTTACCAATATTGCAACATAATTTATATTAATATTATATAGAATATATAACCAATTAATAAATTTTTTATTTCCTCCTAAGTATTAATATTAATTTAATAAAATAGAAGTAAATTTAATTATATTGTATTATATTCTATTTAAAATCTAATTTTGACCTAGCATTTTCTTAAAGATATAAAAAGAATTTTTTTTTTGTAATAGATTTTTTCAAAACACTATTCAGTATATATATATATATTTTTATTTTTAATTTAAAATTTATAAAAAGTTACAGATCAATATTTTAAGTCATATTATAAAATCTTCAAAAAAAAAAAAATAAATAAATAAATAAATAAATAAATAAATAAAATAAAAAAAATAATAATAATAAAAAAAAAATAAAAAAAAAAAAATAAAAAATAAAAAATAATAAATAAAAAAATAGAAAAAAAGATTAAAATCATAGAATAATAATATTTATCAGAATAATAATAAATTATTGTAAAAAAAATTAAGACTTTTTTTCTCTTCCTGTAGATTAATAAAATATTTTCTATTTAAAAAAATAAAAAGATCATAAAATTAGTCATTCTATAATGTATTTTATTAAAAAAAATACTTAAAACTCAAAAATATATATCTATATCATATTATATTTAAGAGGAAATAATATTCATTATAATATATATTAATTATTTGTAATTGTATAAAATAGAAAAAATAGCAATATATAATATCAATTAATCATCACAGTATATTATTTTTATTATTTAATATAATAATAATAATAATAATAATAATAATAATAATAATAATAATAATAATAATAAGTTTTATTAAAATTTTTAATTATCAATGAATATTTCAGAGTATGTATCTTTTATGATAATTTATTTAATTAATTCAAATAATTAATAATAAAAAAAATTCTAAATTTTTTTTTCTTTTCTAAAAAAATATATTTATATTAAAAAAATAAATAAATAAATATCAAAGTACTAAAGGCAAAAGACCAATAAATATGAATTCCCCAAAATCATATACAAATCAGCCCTTTTCTTCACAGTACACACCTAAAACTTCAAAATCATATAATCCACAAATATTTTCACCGCAACCTCATACAGCACAATTTAATACAGTATCATATAACTCATATAATTCATCAATATATTCTCCACAACCTCATACTTCCTTATTATATTCAAGATCAACTACACCAAAGCCACTACGATCTTTAAATAACAGTCCATTTAATGGAACGAGTTCAAATCTAGGAAATTTTACAATACATCATTCAAATTCTACTTCTAAATTATATATTAGAAAAGAACAAATACAAATGCCAACTGCTATTAGAACTATGAACAATAACAATAATAATCCAAATTTATTGCATCCTAATCATAATATATACGGAAATAAACATCAAAATAAAAAATCCGTCCATAAGGTTTTTCTACAAACTCGTAAGGTTATCAATGATAAAAATAATGAGGAAGTTGAGGTTTCAACTGAAGTCACTCAACAACTCTACAAGGTAAATGGTTTAGAAAGAGAAGAAGCCTCATTATATTCATTTACCACTTATACTAACAATGATAAGAAAAAAAAGAAAAAAGAGGAATCATTAGATGCTCAAAGCTATTTATCCGACAATAGTAGTGGTAGTGAATCTATTAACCTAATAACTAAAGAAAAGAAAGAATATACATCTAATCTAAATAGTATGAAAACAAAAATTGAATCTATTCCTTCCAATAATAGCTTAGAAGAGGATGATAGTAATGAAATTCTTTCATCGTCTATGAAATATAGTATACCATTAAACGATACAATACCAAAAACTAATCAAAAGAAATACATTGATGATGCGGAAAAATACAATGAGAATTATATATCAGTCAATACAAATAAAAATTATTCTCAAAATAACAATATAAATCCTAATAGAAAAAGTAGTCTTCCAATAAATGGTACTTATAGTTCTGTTTATCATAATAAATATTTTAGTGATTATTCTAAATGTACTTATAATAACAGTAGTAACCATAATAACAGTAGTCATAATGAATATGATGAAAATGGGCAAGTTAGTTTAGTTATATCACCATCAAGTGATGAATCTTATATAGATGAAATTAGTAATTACTCACCAAGAAGTAGTTTTTCTAGATTTTCCTCATCATACCATAAAAGTAATGATGAGCAATTAAGTCATAATAAAAAAAATAATGCTTATAGGGAAAAAACTTTTTCAAATATTTCTATATATAATCCAAATCAAGCCTCTACTATAAATAGTATAGCTATTTCTCATTTTGATTCAACAGATAATTCATTAAATGAATTAAATGAAAATTCTGAAGTAATGAATTCTGAAATAAATAATTCAAAACATCATAATAAAAGTAATGATCGTGGTCGTAAAACCCATAAAACAACAACTACTACTACTACAACATATGAAATTATTGAAGATTATGATGATGATGATGATGATGATGATGATGATGATGATGATGATGTTGAAGAAGTGAATAATAATAATGAAAATACTGCCATTGAAAAATTTGTTCGGTTTGGTAATTTTCCATTTCAATATGATAAGCCTACAAGTTTTTACAATAGAGCTCTTCTTCCTCCTGCCTCATGTAATGAAGTTATTACAGACAAAGATACTTTAAGTCATCAAATTAATTTACGAAAAAAATCATGGCATACCTCTTTTTTTGAAACACAAGGTAAAACTTCGAATAGTATGTTTAGTATTCCTCGTTATCAACCTGAAAGATATCAAAGAAATTCCAAATTAAAAGATGGTTATGATAGTTTAGAAGATAAAACTTGTTTTCATATTTTATATCAATTTGATAAAGAAGACTTTATTGTTCGTTTAGGTAAAGCACTTTATCTTTATGGTTCTCCTACTTTTAGAACTGAATGTACTCTTCGTTCCGTTTCAAAATTATTAGGTTTAAATGGTGAATTTGCCAGTTTTCCAACTCTTATTCTTTTATCTTTCTCAAATTATAACACCAATGAATCTCTAAATTCGGAGAGTCACTTACTTTTAACCCCAACTGGATATAATTTAGGTAAACTAGAAGAAGTAGTTCAAATTACACATGAATTAAAAATAGCTTTAAGACATATTAAGAATTCAAGATCAAATATTGAAATACCTGAAAAGAAAGATAAAAAAAATAAAAAAAATAAAAAAGATAAAAAAGATAAAGAAGATAAAGAAGATAAAGAAAATAAAGAAGATAAAAAAGGTAAAAAAAATAATAAAACTAAATCAAAGAAAAAAAGTAAAAATGAAAAAGAAAATAATCAATCCACTTATGATTCAGTCGTAATTGAAATTGAAAAATCAAATAGTATAAATAATATTTCTCAACTTACTAAAAGAAGTAGCAAAGGTACTATTGATGAAGAAGGTAATAATGAAAGAAAAAATGAAGAAGAAAGTAAAGTAAATAATGAATGCAAAGATGAAACAATTAATATAACCGTACATCCTAGTGAAAATGAAATGAATAATGATAGTACTATAAGTATAAATAATGTTAATAATAGTAATGAAATATTAAGTAACAGAAGCAAAGAACATGAAAATTCAGATAGTGAAAGCGTTTCATATGAAGATGAAGGTGAAAAATATCAAGATATTGACGCATCTTATGATGACGAATTGGATAAATTACAAAAAGTAGCCCTAACTACAGCTATTAATAAGTTAGATTATATTATTGCAAAACCTCCATCTTTCGGTTCATTATTATGGCAAATGTTTAGTTACATTGTTGCAGGTTTTACGGCATCACCAGTTTTATTTGGGGGCACGTGGCTTGATGGTATTGTAAGTGGTATAGCTGGCCTAATTGTTGGTATTATTACTTATTATGAACCAAGCTTATTCCAAGCCCATGGTCATTTATTAGAATTGTTAGCTTCTCTAGGTGCTTCTGCTGCTTTAAGAATTACTCAAGGCCTACTTTCTAAATATTGCATCAATTTTACAGGGGATATTCTTTCAGCAACATTATATCATCTTCCCGGTTTAAATTTTACAATAGGTTTCATTGAATTAGCCTCAAGAAATATGATTTCAGGTACTGTTCGTTTAATGCATTCCTTGGTTACTTCTTTTATGATGGGTGCAGGTATTACCATTGGTGATCATATAACAAAATTTGTTGATGTTCCCATTATTGCAGATGCTGAACATATATGTAAAACTTTACCTTCACCAAATATGATGTGGAACTTTTTAATGCTTCCATTTCTAGGTATTTCATTAAATATGATGTTCTTTGCCAATGCTTCACAATTTCCAATTATGATTCTTACCACAGCCATTTCTTACATCTTTAATCTTATTGGAACAGAATTAAAATTTCCAAATGAACTTACTATTATTATTTCTGCTCTAGCAGTCGGTATTGTTAGCAATATTTATGCTAAGCTTAGAAAGAAATTGGCTATTACACCTATTATTATTGGAGTACTCTTGTTAGTACCAGGTTCTGTTGGTGTCAAAGGCTCATTAGCTTTTCTTATAGATCAGAATTTTGAAACTGGTATACAATTTACTGTAAGCATGTTTACAGTTTCAATGTGGATTACTATCGGTGTCTTTTTATCCAATTTTATAGTATTCCCATTCAAAAATTCAGAAAATATGGGATTAATGACACTTTAAAAAACAAATTTATGTAGAATAATTATATATTTAAAATATTATTAAAATATTTTCTGCACAATAAACTCTGTATATATATGAAAATATTATATATATATATATATTACCTAATTAGAATTATTAAAAAATATAAATATTTTATTATATTTTTTTTTTAATATGAAAATTTTATTATTCAATTGTCCTATTAATAAATTAAATATTAGAATAAGATATTAAATTATTTTTACCAAATAACTTCTATTATATATAATTATAAATTATATAAATAAATTTTTTTTGTATTGTAATATATAAATTTTAATTTATTATTTCCATAATATAAAAACTTCACAAAATAAGAAATAATAATAATAAAAAAAAAATAAAGTAAAATAATAATAATAATAATAATAATAATAATAATGATAATAATAATGATAATAATAAATAATAAATAATAAGAATAATAAGAATAATAAGAATATATATCAAAATCTATTTTCATTTGAATTCATATTTACTTTGTTATTTGATTTATTAATATTATATTATTTATTATATATATATTATTATATTATTATTTTTTTTTTTTTTTGCCTAATAAAACAAGATAAAAATACTAATTTCCATTAAATAAAAAAATTATATCTATTCTTAAGTGTTTTGATAATCAAGGAATAAAATATATATGTAAATTAACCTCCAAAATTTATTAATATATAAATTTCTATAGTATAGTATAATATGTTTCTTATTTTTTTTTATTTCTGGTGTATACCGTCCTTAGGGTAAGCCCCCCCCCTCAGGAGCAGTGGGAATATCAAGGTACTCACGCACTTCCATATAGGTAGATATTATCTCTCTTCTGGATAGTCATACTGAGTGTTCAGCATTGACGCTCTGACATGCATATAATTGTTGAGAATTTTTATAGTACTTTTCTAGGAGTGCTTCTCCAGATAGTAATTTCCCTTCGAAATAATATTTAAAAATATTATCAAAGATACTATTGGAAATTATTTGTAAATCAATATTTGAAAGTGAGACATCTCAAAATTTATTGCTATAATTTTTACGACCTTAGTTTTTTTTTCAAATATTATATAGAAACTTCTTTGCTTTATTATTATTATTATTATTATTATTATTATTATTATTATTATTATTATTGTTATTGTTAAAGTATTAAATAATATAAATAAATAAACTTAACAATTTAGGTTTATAATTAAATAATAGAAAATATAAATCATAAATATTTATGTAAAAACTAAACTTAAAATGTAAATTAACATTATTTATGTTAATACATAATTAAATGTAAATCATTAGACTTATCATGCGCATGTAAATAATCTCTTTATTCTTGTTTATTCACGTGAAATAATTATATATTCTTTAGACGAAAATTTGCGACTTTCGTCAATATAATATTTTATAATAAATAAATAAATGTATGAATAATTAATAATTAAATAAATTTCTTTAATAGATTAAGAGTCTCATTTGTACTCTTAACATTCTCATAAAACAAAGATAAAATAATATAAAATATCTTTAATAAAATAAAATAATAATTAAATAAATATAAATAAAATTGTTTAATAACACAAAATTGTTTTTAATAAAACACAAAATCATTATAATACTAATTTTAAATTAAAAAAAAAAAAAAATAATAATAAAAATATTTATGAACGAATCCTTATTTTTCAAAAAAGAAGCCATATTGAATGGCAAAAATTATAACATATGGTATGATAGTTTAAAAGATGTCCTCGAAAAGGATGGTTTAGAGGAATATCTAATAAAGGATGTAGTATAAGAAAAAGAAAAGGCCACAAATAGTAATGCGGACGATATAGAAAATGCAAAAAGGAATAATACAAAAGTTCGCTACATCATAAAAAATACCATATGTACCAAAATTCATGAGGACATAATTGGAATAACTACCCCTCTTGAAATAATCGAATATTTAGAAGGGGAGTACAAACTCAACGAAAACGATATGACTCAATGGATGAATAAATTAAGAGAGGTAAAAGCGAAGAAAGAGGAAGATATTCCATTTACCTTAAAAAGACTATTTAAATTATTTAAAGGTATGGAATCTTCCCAAAATAATATTTCCGAAAAGGAAAAAGCTAAATACATATTAAAATCATTGCCTACAAGTTACAAAAAGAAAATAACATTAAATGGCAATGAAACTGCTGAAAATCTTAGGACCACCATCGTAAACGACATAAATACCTGGATTTATGTCGACGATGTTACCCAAAATGGAAATGACTCTGATGACCCGATGGATATAGATTATGCTGGGAAACTTGGACACAAGGATAGGAAAAATTTAAAAAACAAGAACAATAATAAAAATTTTCCCAAAAAAGGAAATCCAAGTAAACAAAACAATAAAGATAAATTTAATAGTAATAAATATAGCAATAATAATAAATTCTGTGAAATATGTGAAAAAGGAGGCCATTCTACCAAAGAATGTAGATATAATCCAAGAAATCCAAAAGGATTATATAACAAGTACTACATTCAAGATGAACAAAAATATAGAAACAATTATCATCCACATTATAATGGGCAAAATGGAAGAGCTGTTAGATACATCAATTTAAATAATGAATACAACGAAAATGTATCATATGATGATATCCTTACAATGTTTTATAAATATTATGATCCTAAAAGCAAAAGAAAATATGTGGATGATGATGATTCAGATGAATATCAAGAATCTGAAAAATCAAATTGTTTCATAAATTATGATAAAGAAGACGTTAAAAACGAAGTTTTAATTAAAAATAATATAACAACACGAGTAGAAAATAAATTAAATTTAACTAAAGAAATTTTTATAAATAATATTAATAAAAAGGAAATAAATACAAATAATACAAATGAAATTTTTAATATTAATTACAATAAAGCAGAAACATCAGAATGGTTATATGATTCAGGTGCTGGTGAACATATAACTAATGATCTAAGTCTGCTTAAAAATTTTAAAAAAGAAAAAATAAAGTTAAGATGTGCAAATAATACTTATTGCTATTGTGAAGGTCATGGTGAATTTGAATTTACTATTAATAATTATCATTTTAAATTTAACAAAGTATTATATTCAAAAGAAGTAGCTAAAAATATTATTAGTGGAATAGAATGGGCAAAACAAGATGTTAAAACCTTGACAGAAAAGGATAAACACAATAATATTATCCTCAGAATTTTAGATAACAATTATAATATTATTGCCACATTCCAAGCTAATAATAACAATGAAGTTAAAATTGTAGTTACTCATTTTAATATTGAAAACGAAATAAACTCTAAGAATAATATTATGGCAATTCAAAATTTTCGTAATGCTGAAGAACTAATTTGGCATCGACGGCTTGGCCATTTCTACCAAGAAGATTTGAAAAACTTCCTAAACCATCATGAAATTAACTTAGATAAGTGTGACGATTGCAGAATCGCGAAAATGAAACGCAATCCACACAATAAAATTCCTCCCAGAGCCAAAGAAATATTAGAAGTTATCCACTCGGATATTATTGGTCCAATTAACACATCATACACAGGAAAAAGGTTTATACTAACTATCCTAGATGAAGTATCAAGAAAATCATGGGTCTTTATTATGAAGAGTAAATCAGAAGCTACAGACATTATCATTAATACCTTAAGAATGTTAAACAATAAATACAAAGATTATAAAATAAAAGTTTTTAAATCTGATAATGCAAAGGAATATAAAAACAAGAAAATTGATTACTTTTGCAATGAAAATGGAATAGAAAAGGTTTTTTCTCCCCCGTATAATCCAGAAAATAACGGATTATGCGAAAGATTTAACTTAACTATTGTTTCCTGCGCAAAAACCTTGCTATATTGGAGTGGACTAAGCGAAAATTTTTGGGACTTCGCGATATTATATGCCAATTATATATACAACAAAGTTCCTCATTCTGGAATTCATAATAAAATTCCAGATAAAATCTTCAATATGAATAAAGTAAAAATTAATCATATCAAAGTATTCGGATGCATCTCTTTTTATATTGACAGAAGTCAAAACAAATCAAAATTTTCACCTAATTCCAAGAAAGGAATTTTTCTTGGGTTTAGTGAAAAATCAAACAGTTACATCATTATGGATTTTCACGATTATTCAATCCACTACTGTCTTGAGGATACTCCTGCTAATGTTAAATTAGCAAATAATAAAATTAATCAATATGGGGACCAAGACTTTCTAGCCTTTGATTTCTATTTTTCAAAAAAATTCACCACAATTTTTAGGGGAAGACAATCTAGATCATAGCCATCACAATGACAAATCTTCTGAAAATAAATATAACGGAAATTTCAAGAAAAATAACAAAAATTTGGGACCTTCTTCAAAGAAATCACCTACTGGACTTAATGAACAAAATTATAAAAATTCAAATAATGAACATTTACCCAAAATAGACAAAGGTAAAAGCCCAGCAACTGAGGATCAAAATGATACCAATATTTCTAATAATATTGGTAAGGACACTTCTACAAAAATTCAAGAAGAAGTGGACCAAAATGTCGAAAATCAAGATAATTTCAAAAATTCATCTGATGAAAATTTTTCTGATAATAAAAATTTTTCAAAAAATGAAGAAAATTCAATAAACAAAGACAAAAATTTAAATGAAACCTTATCAAATAATAATTTTAATAATGAGAAAAATTTTTCTGGAAATTCAAATAATAATAAAGTTAGAATTTCTAAAACTCAAAATAATAATAAAATTTTTGATGAAGAAAAATTTTTTGATATTAATGACGAAACCTTAATTAATATGAAATTTAATAATCAAGAAAAAGTCAATGAACAAACCAATATGTCTTCTAATAAATCTAATATAAATATAGAAAAATTTAATAAAAAATTTTCTGAAACAAATATTAATAATAATATATCTACCAGTACTTGATATGTATAAAGTTTTGATTTAAAAAATAGATTATAAGTCAAAAATTATAATAACACTAAATAACACAAAAATGTTTTATAAACAAATAAGTTTTATTATATTTAGATTTTAAAATAATCTTTATTAATTATTAGTGTTATTAACAATAAATCGTTAATAACAATTACATCGATTAAAATACATGAAATTTGGTTAACTATTTATATTTTTATCTTATTACATTTGGAATATATAATTCCTATTGAATTATATTATCTAACTATTTATTTAAAAACAATACTAACCTAAACTAATAATAAATAATTAACTATTACTAAATAAAGAGAATTATAATTAATAACTAAAATAAATATAAACAATTTCAATCGAGCTCATTTATTATTTATTTATTATTTAAATATTATTAATAAATTCTTATTATATTTTCTATTTAAAATTAATATAAAAGTTGTCATAATTATTTAATATGATTTTAGCATAAAATGCCGCAAGTTTCAACATGACTAATTGCATAGTTTCATGTTGTTAATTTATCTTGTAAAAAACCTTAACTCTTATTATTTAAATTAAATTACATAAAAAGAAATGATTTTCAATTACTAGTTTCACAAGAGAAATTTTTAATTTATTAATATGATTGGGAAGAAGTCGAAGTTTTGTTTAAAATTATTTGCAATAATTTTATACACGTGATTTTTAATAGATTTATTTCAATTTTACTTAAATTTATGATTAAATTTAATTAAAATTTATAAAGATATTAATAATATCTTTACAATATGAAATGATAATAAAATAAGAAAATGTGTAAAAATATCATAAAATAATTATAAAATATAAATGTAAATAATAATTACGTATTAAATGAAATTAATGAATAAAAAATGTAAGAAATTAATGTAAAACAAATGGATAAATAGTAAATATGAAAAATATATTAATTAGAGTTTAGGAAATATTTTATTATAGTTCATATAGAAAAATAGTAATTTTATAACATTTATTAAGAATAGGAATTTTATTAGAGAATATTATTATAACACCTGATATTTACTCCTTAATATAATTTATATATTTCATAGTAAAAATCATATGTTATAATAATATAAAATTTATAATTAAGATAAAGTATAAATAGTACAAAAAAATGTTTAATTGCTCAAGGAGCTAAATAGTTCAAAAATATATAATAAATAAATAAAAAGTTCTTAAAAGAAAACTATACTTAAAACCTCTCTTTAAGTGTATAAAGTTAATTTCTTAACTGAACCTTATCATACTACTAACAATATATTGCAATCAAAAAATTTATCAAACTCAAATTATTATAATTTTCCTTCTTCTTCTCAAGGAAACACTATGTTTAATAGAAATAATATTATCTCTTCTTACATTGACAAAAAGTTCCCTTTTAACGGCAGAAGAAGTGTTAAAGAATTACACATAGATAACCAAAATTCTTTTAATACTAATCCTTTCAATAGAATTAATTTACCTCATCATAGGAGTAACTTTCATTTCAAAAATAATAAAAATTTTGAAAATGGAAATATCGATTATTTATTTTCAAATAATCAATATAAAATTAAGAAAAATAATTTTTTACATGATAAAAATCATTTTAATTTTAATTTTCATAAAAGGTCATTTTCAGACGATTTAACACCTTCCCAATCACAAAAATTTCGTAGATCAAATTTTAATTCTAAAATTATTGCTTCCTTGGAAAATTTTGTGCCACAATCATTTTTCCAAGCCACAAATTGCAAAGACCATGTTCTATGGGAAAAAGCTATGGATAATGAACTTGATAATCTTTACACCAATAAAATTATGACTTTTGTTAACTCTATTCCAGACGGTAATAAACCAATTCCTTCCAAATGGGTTTACGCTCTTAAAACCGATGGCCTTGGACATGTAATTAAACATAAAGCCCGCTTTGTTGCTAAAGGCTTTATTCAAAAATATAGTATTGATTACGAAATGACTTTCTCACCTACTTTAAATATTGATTGTCTTAAGCTTCTTATCGCTCTCGCTGCTAAATTTAAATGGGATATTCTACAATTAGATATCAAAGCTGCGTATCTCAACGCGAATTTAGACAAGGACATTTACGTTAAAATTCCCCCTGGAGATCCTAACTTTGGGAGGGGATATTGGAAACTAAACAAAGCACTGTACGGTTTAAAACAATCTGGCCGACAGTGGTACAAAACTATTTCAAAATTTTTAATAGAACAAGGCATTGTGCAACTAAAATCCGAAAGTTGTGTTTTTAAGAAAGTCATTAACAGAAAATTAGTTTGATAATAGGCTTATATGTAGATGATATGATCGTTACTGGCGAAAAGGAAGAAATTAGCAAAATTTTCAATAAAATTAAAAATAAATTTAAAATCTCAAAATCTGGACCGATTGACTACTTATTAGGAATTAAAGTCGAAAATAATAATAAAACATATTCATTATCACAAACTCAGTTTATAAACAATATTCTAAAAACATTTAATATTAACAACCAAAGAGTAAGAAGAACACCATGCGTCGGTGACAATACTAAATCTGAAAATAATCAACCATTTGACAAAACCAAATATAAAAGTGCAATTGGTATGTTAATATATTTGTAACGAATCTTAAAAATGTTATGGTTCGAGGAATTCAAAAAAAAAAAAATTATATAATATTAAAACACAAAAAAAATTTTATTCTTTCACAATAATTTTTATTTATTTATTATATTTTTATTTTAATTTTTATTTTATTTTTATTATTATTTTTATTTATTTATTTTATTTTTATTTTATTTTTATTATTATTTTTATTTATTTATTTTATTTTTATTTTATTTTTATTATTATTTTTATTTATTTTTATTTTCTTTTTTTTTCTTTTTATTTATTTATTTTTATTATTTCTATTTTTATTTCCCTTTTTTTTTTTTTCTCTCCCCTAAAAAGGGGTTCCAAGGTAGTCAATTTATATCTTTTTGAAGATATAAAAGTAGCAAAGCCTCTGGAAGTAGTTGAAGAGATGGAAAAACAATAGATTTTTAAATCTTATTGATTATTTCCTTATTGTAATAAATAGAAATTTTATTATTTCCTAATATTCAAATTAACCAAAATAAATCTATAATATAAAAGATGCATTATAGATAAGAATTAAACAAAAAAAAGAGAAGCAGTATTACAATAAAATTGAATACTTTAACTTAATTTTGATACTAATTTAATATGTAATCTTATATATTAATTTGAATGACATAATAGAAAATAAAATACATTTATTAATATATGAAAAATCTTTTACAATTTTAAATACAGAAAATTTTATTTTATTTATTTCTTTCATTTCAATTATTTCTTAATTCGAAAGACAGAAATATTGATAAAGTTATTTAAGTTGTTTATATACAGGAATTATTCCTTATTTAGAAAAATAATACTAAAAGTAATTAGTACTATGTTATTACTAAACTCTCATAAATTTAATTTACCTTTATAAGGAATGAACATAAATTTAAATTAAATTTTATGTATAAACTTAAATTTTCAGATCAAATAATATAGTAAAATTATTAATGTAAAGAATACATAAATTTATTAATATTTTAAAAATCACCTTGACTATATTAAAAGGTTTTTAATAAGAATCAATTTATTACTTCATTCTTTATCACGATGCCCCCGCTAAGTCTCAAGCTATATTGTAGCTGAGTTATATTTTACTATATTTTTGAGGTGTACATTCCGATTTAATAATATTCCTGAATTTGGATCAGCTAACGTAACTGTATTAAACTTTTTCTTGATTACTTTTAAAGGTCCATTAAAATAAGGTTCTAGTTTAGTTCTACTAAAGTTTCTAACTAGGACTAAATCTCCCTCCTTGATTTCCTTAGCCTGATTCATACTTTGTTTTTCTTCTCGTCTAACAGCCCAATATTTATTTGCATTTTTCACATTTTCTGATGCTTCTATGGTCCATCTATAATGAGATATAAACTTTTCCAATAGAATTTCATCAGAAGATTTATTTATACCTTTAGTCGGTCTTGCAGCTATATCAAAAGGTTGTTGGTCTTCACGACCATAAACTAATTCAAAACTAGAATGGTTAGTGGTACTATTTTTAACAGTTCTTAAAGCCCAGAGAGCAGAGGGTAATACCTCATCCCAATCTTTATTTTTCGTCCCAAGCAATCTAAGGAGTTTACCAATTTCTTTATTACGATTTTCCGTAAGTCCATTAGATTCGGGATGATATGTTGTAACAAATTTTATATATACATCATATAGATCTAAAAATATTTTAGTCATATCTGATGTAAATTGGGCACCATTATCGGTGGTAATTACTTGGGGAACTCCATGACGAGAAAATACGTTAATAAGGAACTTAATTACGTCTTTAGAAGTGATATTTTCAGTGGGTTCTGCTTCTACCCACTTAGTGAAATAATCAACAGCTACTATTATATATTGATTATTACTTCTAGTTTTAACCAGTGGACCGATAATGTCCAAACCAAGATGTACAAAAGGTCCTTCCACTTTAGTAGGTAGATTTTCTGTAGGCTCTGGATAAGGTTGTGGTCGATTTAATTGACATTTTTCACACTTACTGACAACACGTTTAACATCATTCACCATGTCGTTCCAATAATAACTCTTACGTAAACGTTGATAAGTCTTATAATAACCATCGTGTCCAATATTATGAGCCTCTAATATTAATTTTATTCTTTCATTAAGATCGGTTACTAATTTTCTATAATTGTTACCATCAATAAAGTAGTCAATACCATCAATAGTGGTGAATTTTTCATTGATAAAATCATGTATTACTTTGGATAATAAGGCTTCATTTTCATCATTCGTAATATCATGGTTAATTATTTTCGTAGCTAAAACTACATTTTCTTTATTATTTTTCATTCGGGATAGGGCATCAGCAAGCACATTCTTTTTACCGGTTTCATATCTAATGTCTACACCAAGCATACTAGCTGTCAAACACCATCTAGTTTGCCTTGCATTATGTGGTTCCTTATTTTTGAACAACCCTAGTAACGGTTTATGGTCCGTATATACAATAGTTGGTATTGGATTTCCATCTATATACGGTTTTAATTTAGTTATACAATAATATAGGGCAGCACCTTCTAGGTCCGTTATACCATAATGCTTTTCTGCTCTGGTCATACTTCTACTAATAAAGTGAATAGGGTGTTCTTTTCCAGTTTCATTATCTTTTTGTAATAACACACCTCCTATTCCATCATAAGAAGCATCGGTACGTATAATAAATTCTTTATCAAACTGAGGGAAACTTAATATGGGTGCATTTATTAGTTTTTCTTTCAGTACTTCAAACGATTTTTGGTGTTCACTAGTCCAAACATACTTCACACCTTTCCTTAATAATTTACACAAACACGCAGTAATTTGTGAATATTTATCGATGAAATTTCTATAGTATCCAACAGCTCCTAAAAATGAACGTAATTCATGGATGTCCTGAGGGGGTTTCCAATCTCTGATAACCTCGATTTTACTATCAAGAGGTTTTAAGCCTTTAGTGGTTAATCTATGCCCCAAAACATTCACTTCTGTTTTCATGAAGTGACACTTTTCAATATTAAGTTTTAATCTATTTTCTTTGAGTATGGATAAAACTTGTTGAATATGTTGGAGGTGTTCTTCAACTGTTTTAGAGTATATAAGTATATCATCGATAAAATTATAAACACACTTTCCTATTAAAGGAAATAGGATTCTATTCATTTCTCTTTGAAAGGTTGCAGGAGCGTTGGTTAAACCAAATGGCATAACTTTAAATTGGTAGTTACCAAACTTAGTGGTGAAAGTTGTTATACCAATACTTTCTTCCTCCATTAAAATTTGGTGATATCCAGAGTATAAGTCAATGGTAGTGAAGATAGTTGCACCATTGAGACTATCAAAAATTTCATCAATGTATGGTATAGAATAAGAATCCTTTATAGTAGAATCATTAACCTTCCTATAATCTACACACATACGCCATTTCCCATTAGGCTTTGGTACTAGAACAATAGGCGAAGACCATTCAGAATTTGAAGGCTCAATTAACTTTTTATTAATTAACTTAGTTAATTCTTCCTTTAAAATATCTGTCTTTAATTTTGTTAGCCGATAAGCTCTTTGTTTTATAGGTTTGGTACCAGCTTTTAGATTTATTTTGTGTGGTGAAAGCAATGATAGTGTTAATTCCTCAGACGACGTAGCAACAATTTCTATATTGTCCTCTAATAGGTGTATTATATCAGTTCTATATTTTTCATTTAGAGTATTCATAAATATTGTATTATGTATATATTCCATAGGTGGTAATCCTTCTAATTTCTTTAATTCCCCACAAGCATATTTTTTCTTACTATTATCCTCAAGTAATTTGTTAACACTACAAATATATTTTTCGTCAATTGCAGAATTATTTATTGGTGTAATAGAACTGATAGTACCATCCATGTTATATTTACATAAACAATTATTTAAGGGATTAATAAATAATCTATTATCAACTATAGTTTTTAAATTAATTAGCATGTCATAAAATGGTTCCTCTTTTTCTACAATTCGGAAATCAATTAACAATGAAAGCTCATTAATTTTCACAGGTATCCTAACGACTATTCCTTCAGAGTATTCATCGTCTCTAGTGGCAAGCATTATTCTACCACAGCTATGACCAACAACGGTATATTGGTATGGTAGAGAATCATAATATTTTTGTGACATAATATTTAAATTACTACACGTATCAATAAGTAATTTTCCAGATACACCATCAACAGAGGCATCTACCATTGCAATATCCTCCTCTGTTATTTCTGTACTTTTACTTTTATAGTTATGATCAACATTATTAACTAATGTTGTAGTAGCAACTACATGTAAAGATATTATTAATATCTTTATAAATTTTAATTAAATTTAATCATAAATTTAAGTAAAATTGAAATAAATCTATTAAAAATCACGTGTATAAAATTATTGCAAATAATTTTAAACAAAACTTCGACTTCTTCCCAATCATATTAATAAATTAAAAATTTCTCTTGTGAAACTAGTAATTGAAAATCATTTCTTTTTATGTAATTTAATTTAAATAATAAGAGTTAAGGTTTTTTACAAGATAAATTAACAACATGAAACTATGCAATTAGTCATGTTGAAACTTGCGGCATTTTATGCTAAAATCATATTAAATAATTATGACAACTTTTATATTAATTTTAAATAGAAAATATAATAAGAATTTATTAATAATATTTAAATAATAAATAAATAATAAATGAGCTCGATTGAAATTGTTTATATTTATTTTAGTTATTAATTATAATTCTCTTTATTTAGTAATAGTTAATTATTTATTATTAGTTTAGGTTAGTATTGTTTTTAAATAAATAGTTAGATAATATAATTCAATAGGAATTATATATTCTAAATGTAATAAGATAAAAATATAAATAGTTAACCAAATTTCATGTATTTTAATCGATGTAATTGTTATTAACGATTTATTGTTAATAACACTAATAATTAATAAAGATTATTTTAAAATCTAATATAATAAAACTTATTTGTTTATAAAACATTTTTGTGTTATTTAGTGTTATTATAATTTTTGACTTATAATCTATTTTTTAAATCAAAACTTTATAATAACAATTACCTTTTTCTCTCAATAAAATACGTTATAAGTCAAGATTATAACACGTGATACGTTAACAGTGGCTTGTGTGTGGCTTGATTCAAAATATTTTTTTACCAGTTTTAGATTATTGCTACCAGTTTCAGAATATTGCCACCAGCTCTATAATATTGCTACCGAAATTACAATTACACGTCTTAGAACAAGATTCGAAAAACCATAAACCTTTAATATTTTAATTTATAACGTTACGTTTACTCGACAGCACCGTTTCAAAGGATAGAGCTAGATCGACTAGATGAAAAAACGTTATAGTTTGAAATATTTATTTGTTTGATATTTTTGTTAAAGAAATTGCAAAAATTTAAGTCAATTTAAAATAATCAAATTGGAGGGATTTAACAACCTAATAAGAAGATTCGAAGACCTTAACCTGCAAGAAATGAATCAAGAGAATCATCAAGTTCTGCCCCGTAACAATCAAAAGATTGTTAACGAACCACCGCTATTTTCTGGAATCAAGAAGGACTTTGATGGCTTCCTTACAAGAGCTGAAATAGCTATGGAAGCCAATCCACAAGGTTTCAATAACGACCATACAAAGGTCAGATTTATAATTTCTTATCTTGTCGGTGATCCCTTGATATGGGCCTCAAACTTGCGAAGAAATAATGATCCCCTGCTCAATGTTTATGAAGATTTTATTCAAGAATTAAGAAATCAATTTGGAGAGCAGGACATGAGCACAGTTGTCGCAAACGGTAAATTATGCAGCATCCGACAACATAAATTTGGTCATGTTAGTGAGTATATAAATGAATTTAATAAAATCAGCAGACATTCAGATTTTAACGATTCTGCTAAGATTTATATTTTTGTAAAAGGACTTCACTACAAGATGAGGGAGCACCTTGCAGTGGTAAATCCAAATCCCAACAACTTAAGAAGACTTTTCACTGATGTCCTTAGTATCGAAAGCTTAACTAAGAGACATGAAATAAATGAATTTTTCTATCATAATTATTACCATCGTAAGGAAATAAATAATAATAATCATGCGTCTACTAGTGACCCAATGGAAATAGATTTATACAGAATTAAGAGAGGACAAACGAATACAAGTTACTTCCCTTCTCACCAGAAATTATATCAAGAAAACTCGAATTCAAGAGATGAAGAAAGAAGGAAAGGATTGTGCTATTATTGTAAAAAACCAGGTCATCGCTATTTTAACTGTCCAAATAAGAAGAAACCTGCCGGAGTCAAGATTATCAGTAAACAAGAAAACACCGCTACCACACCCTCAAGTAGTTTAAGAAGAATTAGAAGAATCAACAGCCAAGAAGATATTGTCAAAGTTAGAAAAATCGTGGAAGAACAAAACTCACTTTTGACAAAGAAAAGTAATATCATTGATTTCTATATTAAAACAAACGATATAGAAGAAGTAAAAGCAAGAGTTCTGATCGATTCTGGTTCTGATCTTAATTTTATCCATCCTGAATTCGCTAAAGCCTTTGGAATTAAAACAAAAGAAATCGAAGAACCTTTCCGTGTTACTGGTCTTGGATATGGTGTTTCATCAGTAAAAAAGGAAACTGAGAAATGCGTTCTTCGTTTAAGGAACCACTTGGAAACGATTCAACTCTATGTTCTCAGGATTCCTGATGTTGATATTATCTTGGGTTTACCATGGATCAATAAGCACTCCCCCTACAATTACCATGACGCAAAGAAGATTTCTTTCGGATCCGGTTTCTGTGCAAGACATTGTAACAATGGTAAAAGAAAAAGGAAAAACAAGAACAAGAAAAGGAACAAAGGAAAAGAACCTGCTACCAACCTAGAAGAAAACAAAGTTATTATTGAAGAATCAAGAAAAAGAAAACCTCTCTTTGACTCTGATTCCGACTCTGACTCAGAAGAAGAAATTTCTATTCGTGGCCGCCGAACTCGTATTAGAACTTGCTCTGAATTTAATAATTATGATAGTGATAGTGATAACTTTAGCGATAGTGATGATATTATTGTTATGAATTGTGATAGTAAAATTAGTACTAATAGTTTAAGGATTTTAAAGAAAATTTGTGAATCTAGTAAATGTAAGAAATTAAATGTAATTGAAAAATGTAATGATGAAAATAATAATTTAAATAAAGATGGTGAAAAGGTCGAAGTACCTGAAATCTATTTGATGTTTAAAGAAGTGTTTAATGAAAATAATTGTAATGTGTTACCTCCGCATCGTAATTATGATTGTGAAATTAAATTAAAAGATAATTGTAGTCTATTTTATGGTCCGTTGTACCCTTTAACTGAAACGGAGAGAGAAGAATTAAAGAAATATTTAGAAGAGAATTTAAAAAAGGGTTTTATTAGGAAATCTTCTTCTCCTGCTGGTGCACCTATTTTATTTGTTAGAAAAAAGGATGGTACTTATAGACTAGTTATTGATTATAGAAAATTGAACGAAATGACCATCCGTAACTCTTATCCACTTCCTTTAATTAGTGAATTGTTGGATAGAGTTAAAGGTGCTAAATATTTTACTAAGTTAGATTTAAAATCTGCTTATAACTTAGTAAGAATTAAAGAAGGTGACGAGTACAAAACTGCCTTTCGTACAAGATACGGGCACTTTGAATATCTCGTTATGCCTTTTGGGCTTAAGAATGCCCCTGCTACATTCCAACATTTTATAAATGATGTTCTCAGTGATTACTTAGATGATTTTGTAATCTCTTACATTGATGACATTTTAATTTATTCTAATACTTTGGAAGAACATCATGTACATGTTAAGAAAGTTTTAAGAAAATTGTTAGAGAATCATTTAGTTGTTAAATTAGAAAAGTGTGAATTTGATGTAACTGAAACTACCTTTCTTGGTTATGTTTTATCAAGAGATGGAATTAAAATGGATAAAGAAAAAGTTAAAGCAATTTTAGATTGGCCTGTTCCAACAAACGTTAAAGAAATTCAATCGTTTATTGGACTTTGTAATTATTACAGAATTTTTATTAAAGACTTTGCGAAAATTGCAAATCCTCTCCACAAATTAACTAGAAAAAATGTTCCTTTTAATTGGAGTTCTGAACAACAAAAAGCGTTTGATACTTTAAAAGAATTATTTACTACTGCTCCTATTTTGAAACATCCTGATAGCAACAAACAATTCATTGTTGAAACTGATGCTAGTAATTTTGCTGTTGGTGCAATTCTTTCTCAGGAATTTGATGGGCATTTGCATCCAATTGCTTTTATTTCTACTAGCTTAACTAAATCCCAAAGAAATTACCCTATCTATGACAAAGAACTTCTTGCTATTAAAGTTGCATTGGAAGGATGGAGACATTACTTAGAAGGAGCTCGCCATCAGTTTATTATTTATACTGATCATAAGAATTTAACTTTCCCTCGAAAACCTGAACTTCTTTCCCAACGCCAAATTCGTTGGTATGAATTCTTATCTAGATTTGATTTTAAACTAATTTACAGAGCTGGTAAAAAGTCAGGTAAACCAGATATTTTATCAAGACGTAGTGATCATTTATTTGCTAGTGTTCGTCCTATTTCATGCGTTATTAATTCGTGTAGTTTTAAGAATGATTCTTTAATCTCCTCTATTCATGATTCTCTAGCTAATGATGAATTCTATTGCAAAATAACTGAATTTCTTAAAAATGATAAATCAAAAGATCCCCCTTTTAGTAAAATCGATAAATTTTCTCTTGACAAAAATGGTTATTTACTTTTTGAAAATTTAATTTATGTTCCCAATAAAATTAGAATAAGAGTTTTAGAACTCCATCATGACTCTATTTCTGCTGGTCATTTTGGAATTAATAAAACTATTGAACTTATTTCTCGTAATTTCTGGTGGCCTAAATTACAAAAAGATGTTAAAATGTTTATTAAATCTTGTGAAATTTGTTCAAAATCCAAAATCCCAAGACATAAGCCATATGGTTTACTTTCTCCACTTTCTACACCAAATAGAGCCTGGTCTGCTATCTCTATGGATTTTATTGTTGAACTTCCGAAATCCAAAGATATGACCACTATAATGGTTGTTGTGGATCGCTTAACTAAAATGGCTCATTTTATACCTTTTAGATGTCTTCCTACTGCTTCTATTGCTGCTGATTCTTTCATTGCTAATATTTTTAAACTTCATGGTTTCCCCGATTCTATTATTTCTGATCGTGGTTCTCAGTTTACCTCTGATTTTTAGAATCGTCTTTGCTCTCTTTTAAATATTAAGCATTCTTTTTCTACTGCTTATCACCCGCAGACCGATGGTCAAACGGAGAGGGTGAACTCGATATTGGAACAATATCTTCGTTGTTTCATCAATGAAAAGCAAAATAACTGGCTTGATTTATTACCTTTTGCAGAATTTTCCTATAATAATACTTTACAACAGTCAATAAATCAATCACCATTTTTTGCAAATTATGGTTTTAATCCGAAATTTAATCCTGAAATTCCTTCAAATGAGAATCCGCATAGAGCTGAGAAAAGAATATTAAATATTAATGAAAACATTAAATTTTTAAAAGAAAACTTAGAGCAAGCAAAAAAGACTTATAAGAAATATGCAGATCTGAAAAGAATGGATTCTCCAGATTTTAAAGTAGGAAATAAAGTTTATCTTTTAAAGGGTAATACAACAAAGAAAAATAGAAAATTATCTGATCAACTAATAGGACCTTTTGAAATAATAAGAAAAGTTAGTGACTTAGCGTACGAACTTAAACTTCCTAATAATATGCGTTGTCACCCTGTATTTCATGTTTCACTTCTCGAACCTTATCATGAAAATGAATTTTCAAACAGAAGAAATACTCGTAGAAGAAATATTAATCTTAATACGGATACAATTGATAGAACTCCTGAAAGAATAATTAAAATGAAAACCTTTAACAATAAGAATCGTTACTTGATTAAATGGAAAGGATGCGATTTTAGTGAAAATACTTGGATTGATGAAGATCAAATTCTTGATAGACAATTAATACAAGAATATTACAGAAAAGAAAAGAAGAACAAATCTTCGAATGTTAACAACGAATTCTGTCAACCACCTGATGATGCAAACGAGTACTATGTTAGACATAAATATCAACCTTTTGTAATTGATCTTCCTTCTTAAAGTTAATCTCGCAGGAGCTCGACTTAAGGGGCGAGATTGTAAAGATATTATTAATATCTTTATAAATTTTAATTAAATTTAATCATAAATTTAAGTAAAATTGAAATAAATCTATTAAAAATCACGTGTATAAAATTATTGCAAATAATTTTAAACAAAACTTCGACTTCTTCCCAATCATATTAATAAATTAAAAATTTCTCTTGTGAAACTAGTAATTGAAAATCATTTCTTTTTATGTAATTTAATTTAAATAATAAGAGTTAAGGTTTTTTACAAGATAAATTAACAACATGAAACTATGCAATTAGTCATGTTGAAACTTGCGGCATTTTATGCTAAAATCATATTAAATAATTATGACAACTTTTATATTAATTTTAAATAGAAAATATAATAAGAATTTATTAATAATATTTAAATAATAAATAAATAATAAATGAGCTCGATTGAAATTGTTTATATTTATTTTAGTTATTAATTATAATTCTCTTTATTTAGTAATAGTTAATTATTTATTATTAGTTTAGGTTAGTATTGTTTTTAAATAAATAGTTAGATAATATAATTCAATAGGAATTATATATTCCAAATGTAATAAGATAAAAATATAAATAGTTAACCAAATTTCATGTATTTTAATCGATGTAATTGTTATTAACGATTTATTATTGTTAATAACACTAATAATTAATAAAGATTATTTTAAAATCTAATATAATAAAACTTATTTGTTTATAAAACATTTTTGTGTTATTTAGTGTTATTATAATTTTTGACTTATAATCTATTTTTTAAATCAAAACTTTATACTACATTATTAATAGCGCCAACAATATTAGTGGTGGCTTTTACTAGTTTTAAACCTTGGGAAACTTGACTTCTTATTTTAGGCGCAGCATTCCAAAGCTGTCCAAAGGTAATATTACACTTGGTATTGCTTAAATCATCCCATACATCATATTCCTTATAATTAGAAAGCATTTTAATAATTCGATTTACCCGAGGTATTTTCATACTATTATTATTATCATTATTATTATTATTATTATTAATACCATCTGTATTAATTAATTTATTTAATATATTTTTATTATTCGTTACATGATTATTATCGATAATAGTTTCATTATTATTAATATTAATAGTATTATTATTATTAATATCATTTACGACTGGGGTTTTTCTAATAGTTCCGTTGTTACTATTATTAGGATTACTAGTATTATTATTATTATTTTTGTCTTTTTTTCTTTCTCTAGTTTGGTTAATTTCCCTTGGAGCTTCTACATTATCAACTTTTGAAGTTATTTCCTCTTTATTAGTAATTAAGTTTACATTAGACTGACTGGATGATGCAGTTTCGAATTCTTTAGAATTAGTACTAGATTTCAAAAATCTTTCTTTATCACGTATTGCTTTTTCAATTTTCTTTTCTTTATTGATATTTGGTTGAATAATTATTGATGTTTGCAACTGTTTCTTATGAGGTATCACCTCTTCAGTTTCCAATTCTCTTTCTTTTCTTTTTCTTAATGCAGGAGTGTTTATAGGTCGTGGATTATCACGTAGGCTTTTATGAATTTTCCTTCCTTTTCCATTATCTAACTCAACATCACTTTCATCAAGTTTTCTTTTTGCCGCACCGACAAAATATTCTCCTACCTGATCATGACTTTTGATAGTATAATCCACTCTGTAGTCTTTACTTTCTGCATCAGAAGAATTGGAAGTATATTTTAATGAAGCTATTTTTTTGATGGGAGTGCTTCCTCTCCCTTCTACTGGTTTAAAGGTCCTTTGGAAAAAATCTGTTTCTTATTTTCTTCTATAATGGCTTGTAGTTTGGGACAATGTTGTTGATAATGTCCAGGTTCCTTACAGAAGAAACAGGTTTTGACGGTAGAGTTTCTTGGTCCACGTGTAAGGTTCTCCCTTTCACTTTCATCAGAAACTTTTTTATTGTCCCTGTTTTCATAAGTATTTCTTGGTGGTGAACTACGACTCTTATTATAATTATTATTATTATTGTTGGAAACATTTCTATTAGGACTTGGTACACGATGTAACCTCACAGCAAGTCTATCCACTTTTTCTGCAATTTCATAAGCCTTTGAAAGTGGTATATCATCAATTAAAGTTACTCTTTTCCAGGCCTCAATATTATTCTCAAGTGCATCAGCATAGTCCAAGATACTGATTTGCTTTTTGTGAGTTTTATCTAATTTTAAATATAATGTCCGATATCTTTTATTAAAATCTCTTACTTTTTCATTTCTACCAATTTTAAGAGCACGCAATTCCCTTAATAAGGTATTCTGATCTTCCTTTGCCCCATAGAATACTTCAAGAGCGTTGACGATCTCGACAAAAGAAGGATAACGGTTAGTTCTAACACTATCATTACTAGAGATACTTGAACTAGTAGAGCTACTGGTACTAGATCCTGACATCTCACCAGTATCAGTGGAACAATTCAATTCTACATCTTCTTCTGATGTAGTAGCAGGTAGTTCTAATTCTTGGATAATTTGTCTTGGTTCACCAGTAGACGTTAATAGGCAAGCAACAAAAATAGTTTTTGGATCAGTGATATTTTGTAATTGGATCCATAACTCAATTTCAGAAGCCCAAGATTTTATATCCAAATGGTCCTTGTTTAATTTATCAACATATTTTAGTTCCTTTTTAAGATCTTTAAATGAAGGAACATTAGTAGTATCATTAGTAACTGAAGCCATATTTCTTGAGTAGAAATTATACAGTAATATAGGTAAAATATTCAAAATAAAATAATAATATTTTTTTTTTTTTTTTTTTTTTTTTTTTTTTTTTATTTTGATATCCAAGATTAAAATATTTTATAATTATTGTTTATTAAATTATATCTTTATAGTTATTTATATGAGGTTCGAAATACACTTCGACCACCTACAAGAAATATATTTTTAGGTTCGAATAACACTCGACCACCTAAGGAAATTTTATATTATTGGTTCGAATACCTTTCGATCACCAATAGAAGATATAATTATATTAAGGTTATAAGCTCGAATGACACTTCGACCACTTATAATGATAATTATTTGGTTCAAGATACACCTCGACAACCAAATTAAACAGGTAGTAAAAAAAAAATATAGTAGTCTTTCTTCTTTGGCTCAATTTTACTTAACCACAGAGTAAGAACAGTAAACAAAAAATTTTTTTTTTTTTTTTTTTTTTTTTTTTTTTTTTTTTTTTTTTTTTTTTAGAATTCAGTACACTAGAATTTCTTATATGTAGCACGGAATAAATTAATTGCTAAATTAAAAAAAATTAATATGGAAAATTTATAAATATTTCTTATATATATATTATTAGCTTTATATTATTTTCGGATCCGCAGATTCTTTACAGGGCCGTTCGACCTCCACTATTGAACCGTCAGAATAGTGAATATAACAGAGTAGTGTGTGCCTGTACGAACACGGGACATTACCACTTTTTCTATTCTGTTATCACTTGTATCACTAAACCTTATTCAATAATGCTCTACTACCTCCCTATGTGTAAAGCAATCCTTCTCCTATTCTCTAATATAAACGTCTAATTTTTATATCTATATATATCAACAGTCTTGGTATCAATATATAGATACTATATATATGTATATATTTATAAATTTGAATTTATAATTTCAATTATAATATAATTTAGTCGATAATATAAATACGAATTACTATATACACTTAATTGTAACAAAGCCTTAAGCTAAGGAGTTTTTCATCCAACAGCCGCCGATTACAATAAGTTATAAATTGTATAAAAGTATTCTTATATTAATGAATAAATGTATAATATAATTAAATTATTATTCTTACTAATTAGTACTTGACAGGAATAAATATTTCAAAGTTTTATATCACACTGTTTCTCTTGCACAAACAGAAATATAACAACTTTGTTGTATGAAATTATTTATCCAACTAATATAGTAAGGACGTAGGTGCTACTTTAAATTATTAATATTTATTTATGTATATATTATATTTCTATATTATTGTAAAAAAAATTTTTTTTTTTTTTTTTTTTTTTTTTTTTAATTAAATAAAATTATTGTGTATGTTTTAATATTAGTTTTTAATTTTGAAATCCCCGATATCTCCACCAAACTTTATGTTATGGTTCGAGGAATTCAAAAAAAAAATTATATAATATTAAAACACAAAAAAAAATTTTATTCTTTCACAATAATTTTTATTTATTTATTATATTTTTATTTTAATATTTATTTTATTTTTATTATTATTTTTATTTATTTATTTTATTTTTATTTTATTTTTATTATTATTTTTATTTATTTATTTTATTTTTATTTTATTTTTATTATTATTTTTATTTTATTTTTATTATTATTTTTATTTATTTTTATTTTCTTTTTTTTTTTTTTTTTATTTATTTATTTTTATTATTTCTTAATATTCAAATTAACCAAAATAAATCTATAATATAAAAGATGCATTATAGATAAGAATTAAACAAAAAAAAAGAGAAGCAGTATTACAATAAAATTGAATACTTTAACTTAATTTTGATACTAATTTAATATGTAATCTTATATATTAATTTGAATGACATAATAGAAAATAAAATACATTTATTAATATATGAAAAATCTTTTACAATTTTAAATACAGAAAATTTTATTTTATTTATTTCTTTCATTTCAATTATTTCTTAATTCGAAAGACAGAAATATTGATAAAGTTATTTAAGTTGTTTATATACAGGAATTATTCCTTATTTAGAAAAATAATACTAAAAGTAATTAGTACTATGTTATTGCTAAACTCTCATAAATTTAATTTACCTTTATAAGGAATGAACATAAATTTAAATTAAATTTTATGTATAAACTTAAATTTTCAGATCAAATAATATAGTAAAATTATTAATGTAAAGAATACATAAATTTATTAATATTTTAAAAATCACCTTGACTATATTAAAAAGTTTTTAATAAGAATCAATTTATTACTTCATTCTTTATCAAAAATAATACAGAATGAACAAATAATACTAATTGTGCTAGAATAATATAAATTATTCTAACCTTATAGATTATTCTATTCTATATAATTGGAACTTTCCAATATTCTTCAAATATTACTAAATAGAAATCTTAAGTTAATAAATCACTAATTAACTTATAATTCCTTTTTGAATTATCGATCCGATTCCATTATAATGTATTAAAAATCTTTAGCCAAGAATATTGTCCTTGCCCACTTAATATATTAATATTATATTTCTTTTGTATTATGTTATATTGAAAATAATCAAATCTATTTAATTAGTTATTAAAATTTTCGTTATCAATTTAAATTTATTTTTAATTACTAAATTTAACTAAACCACAATAAAATATTCTGTATAATCTCTTTATTTTTATTTTATATATATTAGTATTAAACTATTATTAAATAATTAATAATTCAATAATATATAACTACTATTTATAACAATAATATTATTAACTAAAATAATAATTCAATTTCAATTTAAATGTTTTATTTATAAAAATAATTAGTAATTAGTTTATTAAAAAAATAGTTAGTCACTATGACCTCAGCCTGAACCACTAGGGTTCGACTCACACCTTTACTAAAATTTTATATCATTTAAATTTTAAAGAATTTTTATACTTCATTTCTGTATTTGTTTCTGTATAAATTTCTGTAAAAATTAACAAAAGAAATTCTTAGAAATTAATAGAAACAAATCAGATAGAAATTCTATTTTAATTTATCTTTTATCATTATTTCTTTTAGATTCTTTTTAACCCAAAATAATCAATTTTTATGAAACTTTTTAATGATTTTATGGTTTTAAATTTTTATGGATTTAAATTTTGAAAAACTATAAATAGGAGTGAATTTCGCAGCCAAAAAAAAAAAATATTCTAAAAATTATGTTTTTATTAATTATTGAATTAATTAATAAGTAATTCGAAATATTACAATAATTAATCTTTATAATTAATATTTTTAAATTTCTTAATTAATAAAACTATATTTTAAAAAACCAAATTACTTATTAATCAAAAAGTGCTTACCTATTGTGTTACACTCTTTAAAACACGGATATTCCAATATTCGTTACAATAAAAACACCACTAAACTAAGCACAATACCTTTGCACTTTTACTCTTTTTGGAACCCCGTTAAGGAATCCCATTTTCTACTACTATTTTTGGAACACTGTTAAGGAATCCCATTCTCTACTACTCTTTTTGGAACCCCGTTAAGTAATCCCATTCTCTATTACTCTTTTTGGAACCTCGTTAAGGAATCCCGTTTTCTACTATTTTTGAAACCACTTACCAAGACTATAAATTTTTCTACCAAAATTCATGCATGAATTTATAAATTCAATCGGAACCCTTGAATTTTACTATATATTAAAATTATTAATATTTTCAATAATCCATATAACCATCCTTGAAATTAAAATTATTTATATTGAAATTAAATATTTACTTCTTCTAATAATTAATTATATTGTATATTTATTATTCAATCAAAATTAATGATTATAATAACTAAAAAACCAAAAAAAAAAAAAAAAAAAAAAAAAAAAAAAAAAAAAAAAAAAAATTAGTAATAATTAATATTTAATAATTAATATTTAATAATTAATAATAATAATTAATATTCAATAATTAGTAATAATTAATAGTAATAATCAATATTCAATAATTAGTAATAATTAATAGTAATAATCAATATTCAATAATTAGTAATAATTAATAATAATAATTAATAATAATTAGTAATAATCAATATTTAATAATTAATAATAATTAATAATTAATAATTAATAATTAGTAATCAATAATTAGAATTAAAAAAAAAAAAAAAAAAAAAAAAAAAAAAAAAAAAAAAAAAAAAATGGAAGAAGTAAACAATAGTAATGCAACACTCAAGGATGGATTCGCCGGCGATAGAAGGTATTTTAAAGGATTCCTCGCTAAAATTGAACTTCTTTTTATGATCTATCCAGATAGATTCGTTGATGATGAATCAAAAGTGGTATACATTATTTCAAGACTATATGGAACCGCTATGAACTGGGCAGCAACGTTAATTGAAAACATGGATCAATGCCTAGGTAATTACGAAGAATTCATCGAACGAATGAAATCGGTTTTTGGGAATAATGACGCAACTTTCGTGGCAAACCATAGGTTAAGAACAATAAAGCAAAAAAGAATCGGTGATATTCAACATTACATCATGGAATTCAACCGATATGCTGATGATTCATCTTGGAACGAAGAAGCCAAGATGGATGCTTTCTTGGATGGATTACAAGACCAAATAGCTACTAGAATACTCGAAATGTTTCCAGGACCCCGTTCATTATTCGCAATGCAAACAATTGCTTCCAGAATCGATAGCCGCATATCAAACAATCGAAACTTTAATAACTTAACCAACCAACAAAACAACAATAATAGTAATACTAGAAACAATTTTAAAAGAAACGCTGGTAAAAAACCTTTTCAATCCAAACCTAATAAAACCCATGGACCTCTTTCAAAAGAAGAGAAAGAAAGAAGAAGAAAGGAAAACCTCTGCCTCTATTGTGGATCTACTGACCACCAACTTGATAATTGCCCCATCAAAAACAGAAAAAGAAACAATAATAACAGTACAAGCAGTAATACTACTTACGTAACAAATCCAGAAACAACCAAACCAAGACCAAGACTCTCTGATAATCCCAATGTTAAAACTGCAACCTTTGAATTCAATATAAGTACCTCAAACGCTTCTGTTAAAACCAAAATTTTAATTGACTCCGGATCACAGTTAAATCTTATGGATATCTACTTCGCAAAAGAAAATAATATTCCCTTCGAAAAACAAAATGTTGTCCCACAAGTCTCCGGTATAGGTGGAAATCAAACTATATTAGGCAAAACCATGCCACTCTCCCTCACTTATGATAATCACAAATGCTTAGCTGAATTCTTCATCATCGATTTACCCTCTTACTGCTGCATACTTGGCTCTGAATGGCTCTGTACCCATAATCCAATGATAAATTTCTCTGAAAAGAAACTTTGCTTTAAATCAAGTTATTGCACTAATAATTGCCTGGTTATTCCTATGACTTTCACTGCTCACGTTACAGAAAAAGAACCCCAACTTGATGATGAAACCTTAGAATCAATTAATCAACCTGAAACGAACAATCTTCCTGAAAAGCTTTTGCAATTTATTGATGTCTTCGATGAAAAATCTGCCAACAAACTACCACCTCATCGTCAATATGATTGTGAGATAAAACTAAAACCCGATGCAAAACTGTTTTATGGCCCAATCTACCCACTCACTGAACAAGAATCCATTGCTCTTAAGGAATATATTGATGAAAATCTCGCTAAAGGATTCATACGTAAATCAAAGTCACCAGCAGGTGCCCCTGTACTTTTTGTACCTAAGAAAAGCGGTGAACTTCGTATGTGTGTAGACTACCGCAAACTTAACGACATCACTATTCGGGACTCGTATCCTCTACCACTTATAAACGATATGTTAGAACACTTGAGTAAAGGAAAAATATTTTCAAAACTCGATCTCCGCTCAGCATACAATTTAGTTCGAATAAAGGAAGGAGACGAGTATAAAACTGCGTTTACGTGTAAGTATGGCCACTACGAATACCGCGTGATGCCTTTCGGCTTGAAAAATGCACCAGCAGTATTCCAACATTTCATAAATGACGTTCTTGAAGACTGTCTTGGAAAATTCGCCTTCAGCTACATTGATGATATAATTATCTTTTCTCCTGATTTGGATTCTCATTGGATACATCTCGCTGAAATTCTCACTAGACTCCGTAAAGCAGGATTATACGCAAAGCTCGAAAAATGCGAATTCTGCGTTCCATTTATCGATTTCCTTGGTCATAGAATCTCCTCCAATGGTATATTTATGGACCCAAAAAAGATCTCTTCTATACTCGAATGGCCTACTCCAACATGTGTTAAAGACATTCAATCGTTTCTAGGTTTAGCCAATTACTATAGACGCTTCATACCCAATTTCGCAAAACTAGCTCATCCCCTCAATGCTCTCTTAAGGAAAGACTCCGAATTTCTCTGGTCCGAAGAAGCTGAAGAATCTTTTAATACAATCAAATCCAAATTTACTTCTGCTCCCGTTCTCGCTTATCCTGACCGAAATCTCCCATTCATGGTCGAAACCGATAGCAGTAATTTTGCTATAGGTGCTGTTCTCTCCCAAACTTCTTCAAAAGATAATAAAATTCATCCCATTGCCTTTTATTCAAGATCTCTTACTTCACCAGAAAGAAACTACCCGATTTACGATAAGGAGCTCTTAGCAATCATCTCTGCATTGGAAAACTGGCGACATCTTCTAAAAGGAACACCTACACCGTTTACAATTTATTCTGATCATCGCAACCTTCTCTATCAGAAAAAACCTGAAAAGATGACACAAAGGCTTATTCGTTGGTCTCTATTCTTATCCGAGTTTAACTTCAAAATTGTCTATCGCTCTGGCTCAATCAATGGAAAACCCGATGCGCTCTCAAGAAGACCTGATTATGCTGCTTCTGAACAAAATTCTAATGAAATCCCCTTCTCAGTGCTCCGTCCTGAAAACTTTGCTGCTTTCCCAACTTCCGCTGTACCTTTCACTGAAGAAATCCTTTCCGAATGTAAAAACGATTCATTTTATCATAACGTTTGTGACTACCTTGGAAATAACAAGCTCCCAATCCCACATCCTAAAATCGATAAATTCTCACTTAGTAACGGTTACCTTCTCTTTGACAACAAACTTTATATTCCGCCTAACTGCCGCTCACACGCTTTTAAGATCTGCCATGACTCTCCCTCCGCTGGTCACTTCGGAATTCGAAAAACAATTAATCTTTTAAATCGCGACTTTTGGTGGCCCTCGCTTAACTCTGATGCTAAAGACTATATTCGCTCCTGCGAAACTTGCTGCCGTTCTAAGGACTCAAGACACAAACCTTATGGATACTTACAACCGCTTGAAATTCCTAATCGCCCTTGGATCTCTATTGCTATGGATTTTATTACCGATCTCCCTGAATCTTCTAGTTTTACTTGTATCTTTGTCATTGTCGACCGCTTCTCTAAAATGTGCCACTTTATTCCTTTTGAAAACGTTCCTTCCGCCCCTGACACTGCTTCTGCTTTTATGAAAACCGTCTTTCGACTCCACGGCTTACCAAATGAAATTCTATCCGATAGAGGAACCCAATTTACCTCTAAATTTTGGACTGCTGTTTGCGATGCCCTCGACATTAAGTTGAAGTTCTCTTCTCCATCCCATCACCAAACTAACGGTTTGACGGAGAGGGTGAACTCCGTTATTGAACAATATTTAAGATGTTTTGCTAACTACAAAGGATCTAATTGGAGTAACTATCTTTATCTGGCCGAATTCAGTTACAACAATGCAATCCAGGAATCGTCTAATTACTCACCTTTCTATGCAAATTATGGATTCAATCCTAGGCATTCACCAGAAATACCAAGTAACATCGATGTTCCAAGAGCTGAAGACTTTGTAGTAAATTTATCTGATCTCTCTAAGGAATTAAAAAAGAATTTGGAAACCGCCTCTAAGAAACAAGAAAACTTTGCAAATAAACACAGAACCCAAGCCCCAGAATTCAAGAAAAATGATAAAGTATGGCTGAATAGTTCTCTCATTTTAAGAAACAAAAACAAAAAACTTAAACCAAGAAAATTAGGACCTTTCAAAATTATAAGGAAAATCTCTCCGGTAACTTACAAATTAGATCTACCAAAGAAGTATAGAATTCATCCAATTATTCATGTATCCGAATTAGAACCATATTATGAAGACAATTTTAATAGAACTCAAGCATCACCTCCACCGGTTATCATAGATGATGAAGAAGAATATGAAG
Source organism: Neocallimastix lanati (nom. inval.) (assembly GCA_016946835.1). NCBI lineage: Eukaryota > Fungi > Neocallimastigomycota > Neocallimastigomycetes > Neocallimastigales > Neocallimastigaceae > Neocallimastix > Neocallimastix lanati (nom. inval.). Next base: position 906,802 of record JACVTC010000026.1, read on the forward strand.
TTGAAAAGATTCTGGATAAAAGAAAACATTATGGAAAAATTCAATATCTCATCAAATGGAAAGGATACTCACTATCTGATGCCTTGTGGGAACCTGAATCCAACCTCAACTGCCCTGAACTAATCAAAGAATTTAATGAGTCCAACTAAATATAAATCATTTAATCAAAAATAAATTTTATTTCATCAAAGTACTATTAATCATTCTAACTTATGATTATTTTAAAAAAAAAAAAAAAAAATTATTTTATATTATTCAAAAACATTTATTCTAGATAGTTTTATTTTTATACTTTATTTTTAAAACTTAAAATTCATGTAATTTTTATTATCCAATGTATTAATTAAATTATCACTCCTATAAGTATTTTAGTTATAGTTTATTATTATAAAAGTTAGAATTAGAAATAGTTTAGATTTAAAGCAAAAGATTCGTCTGGCATCCGAATCCTAGAGGAGGACCATGTAACGAATCTTAAAAAAATTAGAAATTAGAATGCTGGCATAGTGGTTAGTCACTATGACCTCAGCCTGAACCACTAGGGTTCGACTCACACCTTTACTAAAATTTTATATCATTTAAATTTTAAAGAATTTTTATACTTCATTTCTGTATTTGTTTCTGTATAAATTTCTGTAAAAATTAACAAAAGAAATTCTTAGAAATTAATAGAAACAAATCAGATAGAAATTCTATTTTAATTTATCTTTTATCATTATTTCTTTTAGATTCTTTTTAACCCAAAATAATCAATTTTTATGAAACTTTTTAATGATTTTATGGTTTTAAATTTTTATGGATTTAAATTTTGAAAAACTATAAATAGGAGTGAATTTCGCAGCCAAAAAAAAAAAATATTCTAAAAATTGTGTTTTTATTAATTATTGAATTAATTAATAAGTAATTCGAAATATTACAATAATTAATCTTTATAATTAATATTTTTAAATTTCTTAATTAATAAAACTATATTTTAAAAAACCAAATTACTTATTAATCAAAAAGTGCTTACCTATTGTGTTACACTCTTTAAAACACGGATATTCCAATATTCGTTACAATATTTATCAAAATGTACCAAACCCGACATTGCATTTTCAGTTAATAAAGCCGCCAGAAATTCAGAAAATCCAACAGTATCTGACTGACACAAAGTTATAGCTATATTACAATATATAAAAAACACTAAAAATTATAAAATTAAATATGATGGCACTGGTAACATTGTAGGTTACACAGATTCAGACTTCGCTGGTGATGTTACTGACAGAAAATCAACGTCAGGTAATATTATCTTAATGGGAAATAATCCAATATCCTTGACTTCGAAAAAAAAGTCAGTTGTCACCACATCAACAGCAGAAGCTGAATACATAAGTGCATCAGTATGTATAAAGAAATTATTAAGAATTAAAAATATCTTATATGAATTATTCAAATTTAACAAACCACTAACATTATTCACTGATCATAATGCAAGTAAAATTTCAATGGAAAATGGAGAATTAAATCCAAAATTAAAACATATTTCAATCAAATATCATTTTAATAAAGACAATATTGAGAAAAATTTAATTAAATTAAAATATATCAGTACCGATAAAATGCTAGCTGACACATTAACAAAATGCGTTAATGGAACTAAAATGACAACCTTTGCAAATCAAATTTTCATTACAAATGAAAACTGATTTGAGGGGGAGTGTTAAAGTATTAAATAATATAAATAAATAAACTTAACAATTTAGGTTTATAATTAAATAATAGAAAATATAAATCATAAATATATATGTAAAAACTAAACTTAAAATGTAAATTAACATTATTTATGTTAATGCATAATTAAATGTAAATCATTAGACTTATCATGCCCATGTAAATAATCTCTTTATTCTTGTTTATTCACGTGAAATAATTATATATTCTTTAGACGAAAATTTGCGACTTTCGTCAATATAATATTTTATAATAAATAAATAAATGTATGAATAATTAATAATTAAATAAATTTCTTTAATTATTATTATTATTATTATTATTATTATTATTATTATTATTATTATTATTATTATTATTATTATTATTATTATTATTATTATTGTTAACAACAATAATAACTACATATCATGTGATAAATAAGTTGATATGCGGGACTTTTATGTGCAATAATTTATAAGCAGTGGGTTTTAAATAATGGTAGTTTAGTAAATTTTATTAATAAAATTATAATATTCGTACAATTAAAATAATAATTCTAATTCCTAAAAATTTACAAGAGAGTTCTTTATTTCTAATATAAATAATTTAATTTATAAGAAATAGGTAATATATTAATTATATATTCTAAGATATAGAACTATATAAATTTTATATGAAATAAAGTATTATAATTATTATAATTATAATAATACATATTGAAATAAAATAAAATAAAATAATTATTATCAAAAAGATATAAATTTAATATTTAATAATTATTATTAAATATACAAATATGTTACTACACATATTTGTTTTATATCAAAGTAAACATAAAATAATGTAATTTAGTTTTATGTATTAGTATAAAAACACATGAAAATATTTTTTAAATAAAAGTTGTTCTTAACGTTTTTAACAGATTAAGAGTCTCAGTACTCCCAAAAAAAAAAAAAAAAAAAAAAAAAGTAAAAAAAAATAATAATAAAATATAATAAATAAATATATATATATAAAAAAATATATATATATATATATATATATATATTTTTAAATATATTAATAAATATGAATACTAATGTACATTACTCCAGTGAAATCAAAGAGAAACTTGATTTAAAACTGGATGACCGGCAAAAGTTGTCGGGAACCAAAAATTTTAGATATTGGTTCAAAATTATTGAACAAACTGCAAAAAATGCAGGATTATATGACTTTATAATTAAAGATAAAATCAAAGAATTTAAAAATAATAATAGAAATAATAATAATAAAGAGAAAATTATCAAAGCTGAAAAGATTGATGGTGAACTAAAACTAATGATAATAAAAAATGTTCACGAAAATGTATTCAATGAAATTGAATACTCTGAAACAGCTTCTGACATGATAAGAAGGTTAAAAAATTCTTATTGTGACCAACAAGCAGATACAGTTTTTTGGATTAAAGAATTAAATTCTTTGAAATTAAATAACAAATTTGAGTTAATAAAGACATTGGATAAAATGTTTGATATTTTTAATAATATGAAGAAAACTAATGTTAAAATATCAAATAAAGAAAAAATTAAATACATATATAATATACTTCCATCAAAATATAGAGATTTAGTTAATATCGATGAAAGGACATTAGCAGAAGATTATTACAATAATTTAAAATCAAAGATAGGTATGAAGGCATATTTAGAAGATTGGCACAATAACAACAGCAACAACAATAATAATAATTTAATCAACAATTATTCAATAAACGAAAAAACAACTATAAATCATATTGGAAAAATACGTAATAAATATAAAAATAATTACTATAAAGAATATAACAAAAACAAATTTAACGGAAATGAAAGATTTAAGACAAACAAAAATAATAACAAAATCAAAAATAAATTATATGCCATATTTGCAAGAAACATAGCCATAATACAGAGAAGTGTAGATTTAATTTATTAACCAATAAAAAACATTTTAAAAATAGAAGACATAGTCATTCTCTTAGTTCTAACAAACAAAACTACATAAATTTTATTGGTAATATAGATAACACAATGAATAATGGAAACATGGACAATAATATTAACTATGACGATATAAGACCACTTACTGAAAGGACAATTGGATGTTTATATTACACATCATACAATGAAGAACATATTAAGTATTTAAATGATGACAATCATTTAACTTCCAATCAGAATAATACATCACAAGTAAAACTACCCAAAAAGAATATAATACTAATTATATTGATAATGACACAAATCAAAATAGTAATCATACGAAAAATAATTCGTTAATATATTGGCTTTATGATTCAGGTGCAGCAGAACATATAACCAATAATATTAATATATTATCTAATTTTAAACAAGAAAAAATTACGTTATATTGTGCTAATTACTTATATAACCACGCCCCACACTCCGGAATCAATAATAAAATCCCAAATGAAATTTTCTACAACAAAAAGGTAAATATTAATCATATTAGAACGTTTGGTTGTATTACAAATTATTTTATTGAAAATAATAATAATATAAATAAAATGGACCCCAAATCAAAAAAGGGGTTCTTCCTGGGATACAAGGAAACTTCAAATTCATATATTGTGATGGATTTTGAAAATTACAAAATACACCAGGTATCAACAATTGTATGTTTTGAGGATTCACCAGCGAATACTTCACTATCAAATATATACAACAAACACAACATCCACAATAATTTCTTTGAATATTATTTCACAAAATCAAATATTACGCAAAATGCTAAATTGTTGAATGAAAACAATGATAGTACAAGTATAGATTTAAATTGTATAAATAAAAATCTAAAACATATGGAACATAACAATAACAATTTTTATATCAATGGATTTTATAATAATAAATTAATTCATAACAAATTGGATTATTGTAATTTATTAAAGTATAATAATTCCCATGATATATTAAAATCTAATTTAAATCACTATAGCAATGAAGATCAAAAGTTTTTCATATATAATAATAATGACAATAATAATAAAGACAATCTTAAACTACTAAATGGATTTTTTCTGTTAAGAAAGACTCAAACAATAAAATTTACAAATACAAAGCAAGGTTAGTGGCAAGGGGTTTCCGCCAAAATATGGGATTGATTTTGAATTAACATATTCTCCTACTCTAAATATCGACGGTCTTAAATTTATAATAGCCCTAGCCGCAAAATTTCAATGGAATATCTTCCAACTGGATATTAAATCTGCCTATCTTAATGCCCCTCTTGATAAAGAGATTTATACAACTATTCCACCTGGAGATCCCAACTACAACAATGGTTTCTGGCGATTAAAGAAGGCTCTCTATGGATTAAAACAATCAGGGAGACAATGGAACTATACGATAACAAATTTCTTACTATCCATAGGATTCATTCAACTATCGACTGAAAAATGTATATTTAAGAAGTTATTAAATAATAAATTAATATGCATTATAGGACTTTATGTTGACGATATGATAATTATCGGAGAACAGGATGAAGTATATAATGTTATTAAAAAAATAAAAATAAAGTTTAAAATATCTAAATGTGGCGCTGTTGATAGTATCCTAGGGATAAATGTACGATTAGAAAAACATTTTACATACTCAATCTCCCAAGAGAATTTTATCATGAATTTATTGGATAAATACAACATATGTAATGTTAAAAAATCAAAAACACCGTGTACAGGTAACAATAGTATTTCTGAAAACGAAACACCGTTCGATAAAACCATTTACAAGAGCGCCATTGGAGCACTAATATTTTTATCGAGATGCTCACGACCGGATATATCTTTCGCAGTTAACAAAGCTGCAAGAAAAAGCGAAGAACCAAATTTATCAGATTGGAAAATGATTGTTAATATTTTTAAGTATTTAAATTCTACAAAACACTACAAAATTGTTTATAATGGGGTTGGTCATATAAATGCATATTCAGACTCGGATTTTGCAGGGGACTCATATGATAGAAAATCCACGTCTGGGTATATTATATTAATGGGAAACTCAGCAATATGTTGGTCGTCCAAAAAACAGTCAATCGTTGCAACATCTACAACGGAAGCCGAGTATATTAGTACGTCAGAGTGTATAAAGAAGATATTATGGATAAGAAATATCTTTAAAGAATTATTAAATATTGATAAAGAAATAACAATATATACAGACAATTTATCAAGCAAGACCACTATGGAAAACGGGGATTTAAATTCAAAACTAAAACATATTGATATTAAATACCATTTTAATAGAGACAATATAGACAAACGCCGAATTAAATTAGAATACGTTAATACAAATAAAATGATAGCAGATATACTAACAAAAGATGTAAATGGAAATAAAATGACTATTTTTGTAAATTATATTTTTAATTAAACTATTATATCAACACAAATATAAAAATAAATTTGAGGGGAAGTGTTAACAACAATAATAACTACATATCATGTGATAAATAAGTAAACATAAAATAATGTAATTTATTTTTATGTATTAGTATAAAAACACATGAAAATATTTTTTAAATAAAAGTTGTTCTTAACGTTTTTAACAATTATTATTATTATTATTATTATTATTATTATTATTATTATTATTTTTATTATTATTATTATTATTATTATTATTATTCGTCAATAAGAATATTTAAATAAATAAATATTATTTTCCTATTTTTAATGTACAATAATTTTAAATATAATTATTACTAATAATTTATTAATTGATATTAATTATTCAGTCTTTGTAGTTTTCAATATGATTAAAAATTTTTTTATTCTTAAAAATAATAACATATTTTTATTTATTTCTAAACTTGATTATAATTTATTTATTTATATATAATTGTATTGAAAAATATTAAAAATTTTATGGTGTTAAATTATAACAATATAAACCCCAAATTGTGAAATACAACACATTCAAGAGATTAAGTTTTAACAATTTTCATATATACATTGATTTTTTTAATTTTTATAAATAATAATAAATTTTTTAATAACTATAAAATATAATTTTACTTTAATCATATTAATAATTTATATTTTTATATGGAATAAAGATATTAATACTGATGAATAATCATACTATTTTAAAAAAAATTGGTCATTTATATATTATTTAGTTTCATACTAAAGTATTTTATAATAATACAAATATATCATTTTTTTGATGACAGAACTATATAAAAGTAAACCTTACCAAAGTATCCATATTTTGATATTGATACTTCAGTAGTAAATTAGTAATTATTAAATTGCCAATCTATTTCAACGTCTACTCGAACGAAGGTTATTATATTAAGATTTTAGCCTTTACATTAAATAAAAATTAGTTGTTTTGTCAATGAAAAACACTTTACAGGGAAATGGATTATGTAGAATTCCTGTGATTAACATGTTGTCTACATAAACACCTATTATACATGATATCAAGTCACCACCCATTTTTTTTAAAAATACATGGTTCAGAAAAAAGGTGATTAAAATTATTATTTTTAAGGAAATTAGAAAAATGTGTATTCCATTAACGGCCTGACTGTTTAAGGCAATATAAAGCTTTTTTAAGTAACCAATATCCTTGTCCAAAGTTTTTATCACCGGGAGGGATAGTAACATATAGTTGCTTATTGAGTGGGACATTAAGATAAGCAGCTTTAATGTCGAGTTGTATATCAGTTCAATTAAATTTATATTCAATCGAGAGCAATAATTTTAAACTATCAATACTATGAGTTAGGTTAGTGAATAAGTCAAGTCGTAGTCAATACCTTTAGTTTGATTGAAACCTCTGGCTACAATTCTTCCTTTATATTTAATTATGTTTCTGTTGCAGTCTCTTTTTAAAACGTAAACCCACTTTGTTGCAATATTCTCGACCTTGATCATTCATCAAAATTGGTCTTCTTATGACAGACTTTTTGTATGAATTTTTTTTTTTTTTTTTTTTAATTTCCAGTATGTACCGCCCTATGCCCCCCTCAAGACATAGGAATATTAAAGTAGTCACAACACTTCCGTGTGCTATAGCACAGGCGGATATAGTCCCTACTGGACAGCCTTTCTGTTTTATTCAGCATTAGCGCTCTAACCATACATATTATTGCTGAGATTTTTCTAGCACGATTTTTCTCGGAATCTTGTTTGAATTGAAATTCGGTAGACGTTTTTAACATTTGAGATTTTTAATCTAAGAGAAATAAAACGTTTTATTATTAATTAAAGTTTATTAATTAATATTTATTATTTAGAAATAGGTAATATATTAAAAAAGATAAAAAATATTTGATAAAATTAAAAACTTATATATACTAATTGAGGCTTGATAATAATGCAATGAAATTATTTTAACAATGAATGACTAAATAATATAATTAATATAATTTTAAATATATTTAGTTAACTTCATATAATCTAATAGGCACTATTTATTAAAATTATTTATTTATTAGTTTATTTATTAATTTATTTATAAAACTATGAAAGGCCACATTTTCGAAATTAAACTTGCCGAAAATGCAACTGCTCCCAATCTCTTAAAGTTTTTATATTTATACTATAACACATTTGAAAATTATTTTTCATACATTTCAATATTCTAACATTAATGTTAGAATACAATGAATTTAAAAATATGTGTCAAATAAATTAAGTATTTTATCTCGTTATTTTAATTAACATAATTATATTTTAAGTACATTAAATTATTCATTATAATATTGTTTCATTATATTTGGCATACTCCACAATTAGTATAAATAAGAATGTATTTTTCATAAAATTAAAATATTGTAATTACCAAATATTATCATTTCATATTAAATAAATTTTAAATATTAAAATAAAATATTAGATTAAGAGTCTCATTACTCAATCTATTCTACCGACATGTCACAAGAAATTAAGTTAAAAACTGAAGAACATCTTAACAAAGACAATTTTGAAGAATGGGAATTCCTTACTGGAAATATCCTTAAATCTAAAAGGCTTCAAAAATATGTCAAAAAGGACAAAATTGGTGAACTTAAGAACAAACTTGAAGAGAAAAGCAAAATTCAAACGAAAGATGAGCAAACTCTCAAGGAAATAAATGACCTTAAGGCAGAAATTGAAAATGCTGAAACAAAGGATGCTTCGACATGTACAATTATATGTACCAATGTCTCGAAAGAAACTTTAGAATTCATTAAGGGACTAGACACTGCCTACAAAATCATGGAAAAATTAAAGTCTCTTTATGGAAAAAAGAAATCCTCTGATATCCAATATTGGATGAGAAAAATGTATTCCTTAAAGGCGAAAAATCTTTCTGACTGCAAAGATGTCATAAATCAAATTAAAGAAATTTTTGACATCATGACAAAAAAACAACGCAAATCTAAGAGATTGGGAAAAAATTAGAGTTTTATACTTATCTTTCCCAAAAATCTTAAAGGACCAAATCCATCCTGATGGAACCAAATCTATCTACACAGTACTATAGACAACAACAAAAATCTGAAGAGCAATGAGGATCTTATGAATTTAAATTTAGTCAAAAGTAATAAAAATGGAAATTACGCTTCGAAATCCAAGAGCTATTCCACTCCAAGGTCTACTTATTGTCACATTTGCAAAGAAAATGGACACTCTACTGATGACTGTGTTTATAATGGTTTAAACAAAAAAAAACCAAAATAAATCTAACAAAAATGAAAACAAGTCATCCCGTAGACAAAAGTCAAAAAAGTCCAAAAGAAATAATAGCAAAAACAAAGGAAGTTCTATAAATAATGTAGAATATGAAGAGAATCTATCCGATGAAGAAGTTTCATTCGAAGAATTACAAGCCATGTATGATAAAAGATTGGACAGTATTTAAACCTTAGATGAATTTGATATTCAAAACACATTTGAAAATCAAGGAACACCTTTTATATCATTGAACAATCCGATAATAAAATAATTTGGACTTTCGATATAGGTGCTTCAGAACACATAACAAATAATAAAAACATTCTCACAAATTTTAAAAGTGAAAATTTGACATTAAAATGTGCCAACAATTCTATTTAAATTCGAAGGTATAGGCACATTTGAGGGTAACATAAACGGTTATGAAATTAAACTGGAAAATGTTTTATATTCAAAAGATGTAAATAAAAATCTGTTAAGTGGTATCAAACTTGCCAAAAATGGCATGAAATGTGATCTAAAATTAAAAAACAATAAGGTTTTTCTTACTCTAAAACTAAAGAAGAATAAAAGATCTATAAACGTTGGAACATTTGAAGCAAATACTAACAACACTATTCATATTCCTATTACAAGGATATATAAGGATACGAAAGAAAACTTTATGGACACTATTTCAGCTGAAGAAGAAACTTTTTTAAATGACCAATCTAAATTACTTTGGCACAGAAGACTTGGTCATTTCTACCATGAAGATTTGAACAAGTATCTTAAACTTCATAATGTTAAACCTCTAAAATGTTTTGACTGCAAAATAGCTAAACTAAACCGAAAACCACACAACGGGGAAACTCCTAAAGCTACCCTCCCGATTGAAGTTATCCACTTGTGATAGGACCACTTCATAAATCATTTAATGGTAAAAGGTATATTCTAACTTTCATTGATGAATATACCAGAAAAATTTGGGTATTCCTCTTGGAAAGTAAATCTGATATTCCAAGAACGATTACAATTTTCTTTACTTATTTAAATAATCAATTCACAATGAAAATTAAGTCTTTTCATTCTGACCACGGAACTGAATACGATAACAAAAAGGTTCTTAATTTTTGTAAGGAAAATGGCATTTTGAAAACTTTCTCTCCTCCTCATAATCCTCAAAATAATGGAATCGCAGAAAGACTTAATTATACTCTAGTAAATTGTACCAAAACATTACTTCAATGGAGCAAGATGTCTATCGATTTCAGGGATTATGCAATTAAGTATGCAAACCTATTGTACAACATAACTCCACATAAAAGAATTAACAATAAAATTCCTAATGAAATTTATTATAACAAGAAGGTTGATTTAAAATATATAAAAGTATTCGGTTGTATTGGATACTATAAAGACTTCCCCCCAAAACAAAAATAAGTTTAAAAGTAATGCAATTAAAGGAACGTTCGTAGGATTCAATATGAAATTAAATTGTTATATGATTATAGATAATAAAGAATACAATATTCATCTTGTAAGAGAAGTTGTATTTGATGAACAAACACCTTCTACTTTGCAAACCAAAGAAAATAGTTCAAAACTTCCAACAAATATTTTCAATAATGATAATTATATTTCTAAAACACCAATAATAAACATGAATGATTATACAAACACTTCTAATGAAGAAGCTAATTATGATGAATCAATATCTAAAAACATTAATGAAAACACTAAAGGTTCTTCCTCCAATACTTCTGATAAGAATACAATAATAAATAATGAATTTTTTAATTCTTCTTAAAAAACAAAAGATTCATTCAACAAATCTCATGGATTTCAAATTAAAGAAAAGGAACCATATATTGATACTGAAAATCTTGAAAAGAAATACGATGATGATTCTCTATATGATAAAAATAGTACATCTACTAGTGAATCAAACAACAACAACCATAAAGAAAATTCTGATAATTCTATCGATAAACTTGCTTCCTATCTTCAATCTATCAGTGTATCCAATAATGATAACGATCATTCTATATCTGATGACATCTCCTTAGAATCTAAAATTAAAATACTAATCTGTCGTCTAAAAGAAAATTATCCGTTACCGAAGAATCTAACTCAAAAAGAAGAACAAACGAAAGAAGTCATTCATTAAATTTGATTCCTTTAAAGCATAAATTAAAGAATTCAAATAGCTCTTCTAATAAGAAATTTAAATCATCATTTAATGAACCAACAAAAAGACTTGGTAGTCCAATAACTCCAGATGATAATAAAAAACTCAAAGTAACTATTGATAATGTTGAATCTTCAATTAAAAATATAATTACAGATACTCCTCTTACGTATAAGCAAGCTGTCACTTGTAAATCGAAAGAATTCTGGATTAATACAATAAAATTAGAACTAAAAAACTTTTATGACAATAAAACAATGTCATTTGTTAAAGTATTACCTGATGGAAAAATCTCCATCTCTACTAAATGGATATTTACCATTAAAAAGGATGGACTTGGAAATATAAGTAAATATAAAGCTCGACTCGTAGCTCGAGGTTTTACTCAAAAAAGAGGCATTGATTTTGAATTAACATTTTAACCTACCTTGAACTTAGATAGTCTTAAGTTAATTATTGCCATAGTCTCCAAGTTTCATTGGAACATTATGCAACTTGATATTAAAGCTGCAAATCTCAATGCTCCTCTCGACAAAGAAATATACATCAACATACCTTGTGGTGATAAAAATTTTGGCAAAGGTTATTGGCGCCTTAATAAAGCTCTTTACGGCCTTAAGCAATCTGGCCGTCAGTGGAATATTTTATTTACTGATTTCCTTAAAAATAACAATTTTATCCAAATTATTTCTGAACCTTGTATTTTTAAGAAAATGGAGGGAGGAATAATGGTATGCCTAATTGGTATATATGTAGATGATCTTCTAATCACAGGAATCAATAACAATATACATGATATCATAAAGAAAATTAAAAAGTCATTTAAAATCTCAAAATGCAATCCTACTGACTATATTCTAGGGATCAATATTGAAAGAAACAATTTCCAATATTCAATTAATCAAGTACAATTTATAAAAAATATATTAGAAAAATTCAAAGTTACAAATATAAGAAAATCAAAAACACCATGTACTAATAACTATACAATCACTAACAATAATGATCAAGAATTTGATAAGACTACTTATAAAAGTGCAATAGGCTCATTAATCTATTTAGCAAGATGTACAAGGCCTGACATTTCTTTTGCCGTTAGCAAAGCTTCAAGATTCACGGAACATTCTACTTTTTCAGATTGGAAAATGATAATGAACATTTTAAAATATCTTAATTTAACTAAAAATTTCAAAATAACATACAAAGGACAGGGGGAACTAGTTGCATATAGTAACTCTGATTTTGCTGGTGACCCAAAGGATAGAAAATCCACATCCGGATTTATCTTATTAATGGATAAAGATCCAATATGTTGGCAATCGAAGAAACAATCAGTAGTCTCAATATCAACAGCCGAAGCTGAATACATTGCGATGTCTGAATGTATGAAAAAAGTATTAAATATAAGAAATATTCTAAGTGAATTATTCGCATATAATAAACCAATAAAATTTTAAACGGACAATTTAGCAAGCAAGACTACAATTGAAAACGGTGAAATAAATAATAAATTGAGATATGTAGTTATAAAATTTCATTTTAATAAAGACAATATAAAAAATAAAAAGGTTATCCTGGAATATATTTGATAAGAAAACATTCTGGTCTGAGGGGGAATGTTAGAATACAATGAATTTAAAAATATGTGTCAAATAAATTAAATATTTTATCTCGTTATTTTAATTAATTATATTTTAAGTACATTAAATTATTCATTATAATAATGTTTCATTATATTTGGCATACGCCACAATCAGTATAAATAAGAGGGGAGTGTGTATTTCGAAAATTTTTATTACATAAATTTGTATTTTGTTGTATGGCTTAAATATTTTTAATTTTAAGCCACTTAATTTTATTAAAAATATGAATAATAATTAATTAAATAAATAAAATTACAATTCTCAAAAATTTTCAAACACGTAATCTTACGTGGGGCGTAGATCTAATTGTAACATAATTTTGTGGCTTTTTTTCTACAATTTTTAAAAAGCCATATATCCACAATATGGCGTGAATAATAAATGTGGTGATATTTTATGACGAAAATTAATAAGCCACTTAGAATTTGGCGAAATTCAACTGGACGAAATTCTACTTTTGGCGAAATACAACACTTCAATAAATAATAATTAGGTTAGGTATTTCTATTTAACATTGAAAAATAAAATAAAAAATAAATAAACATTTTATATTTTAATGCTTAAAAAATAAAATAAAAATAAGAAATAAGAAAACTTTTTTTTAAACATTGAAAAATAAAATAAAAATAAATAAACATTTTATTTTTTAATGCTTAAAAAATAAAAAAAAAAAAAAAAATAAGAAATAAGAAAACTTCTTTTTTAAACATTAAAAATAAAATAAAAATAAATAAAAATTTATTTTTTTAGCATTAAAAAATAAAAAAAATAAAATAAAATAAAAAATAAAAAATAAAAATAAAAATAAAAAATAAAAATAAAAATAAATAAATAAAATAGTAAATAAAAAAATAATAAATAATTAATAATTAAATAATTATTAAAATAATTATATAATTAATTAAAAAAAGGTTTATTATTTTAAATATTAAAAAAAAAAAAAAAAGGTTTCAAAGCATTTAAATGTATATTTATTAAAATATTTTATTGAAAAATTTTAATTATTAATGGAAGACAATATAGAAATTGAAATAAGTGAAACAAATCGAAGAAATGAACAAATTATTATTAATAAAAAACACAAATTTAATTTTTCATTTCAAAGGAAAGATAAATCAAAAATTTATAGATGCACTGAATATAAGACTTTAAATAAATGTAAATCTTTAATTATTTTAAATGATAAAAAGGAGGTTTTAAAATATGAAAGTTTACATAACCATCTCGAAAAAGAAATTGATGTGTCTATATCAGTAGCAAAGCATAAAATTAAGGAAGAAATTAAGAAAAATTCAATTCCTATGGATATAAAACTTAAACATATATTTAATGCCGTTTCTCAAGAAATGGGACTTATATGTCCCGAATATAGTACAATTAGATCCCAAATAATAAGAAATATAAATAAACAATTTCCTCTAAACATAAAAAGTTTTGATGATATTCCCATTGAATCAGAATATTATAAAACGAAAAGAAATGAAAATTTTATGATAATTAAAAATACTGATCTAATAATCTTTCAATCACCATTCCAAGCATATTTATTTTCGAATTATCATAAAAATATATTTGCGGACGGTACATTTTATGCAGCACCGAAATTTAGTTATCAGTTATTTATAGCAAAAACTTATGTTGGGGAATTTAATATGTTTTACACTACTTCCATTTCTATATTAAAAAATAAAAAACAATCTACATATGAAACATTATTTAAAGAAATAAAAAAAAATGCAAATAAATTTAGGAGTAATACATTAATTACTACAATTAATTTTCATTGTGATTTTGAACAAGGTATATCTAATGCCGCAAAAAAAGTTTTTCCAAATATAAATATTAAATATTGTGTTTGGTATTACAAAAGATCATTAGAAAAACAAAAAAATATATCATGTTATCATGAAGTGAAGAATAATAATGATGTATATATTTATTATAAAGCTATTTCGAACTTACCGTTTATAAACCCTAACTATATATTTGATATTTATATTATAATAAAAAGAATTTGTCAAAAAAAAATGTATAATAATTTTCTGCAATTTTTAGAATATTTTAATAAAAATTATTTACTTAAGTATAATGTTAATAATTGGAATTATTATGAAAATATAGAGCATTTAACAAACAATGCATCAGAATCTTATAATAGCTACTTAAATAATATATTTCCAAATAAACCTTTATTTTATAAATTAATATATATATTAAAAGAAGAAGAAAACTTATCTTATAATGATTATCAAAGGAGAACTAAAGGAAATTGGAAAAAAAAGCAAAAAATAATTAGTGCAACTGATGAAATTAAAATTTTAATTGAAAATTACAAAAGTAAGGAAATAAATTTATTTTATAATGGATGCAACAGAAATGAATTAATTAAATTATGGAAAGAATGTTTAATTGATTTAAACGATATAAATATTAATTTAAAATAAATAATCTTAATTTAAAAAAATGCTAGAAAAATAAAAATTTATTTATTTTAAATTTATATTTATAATCGTTTAAATAATAATTAAATAATCTTAATTTAAAAAAATGCTAGAAAAATACAAATTTATTTACCTATTGTGTTTAATTAATAATCTTAATAGAAATTATCTTTTAGTTATTTTTATTAAGTAATTTATAACTAAAACCGATTTATTTGATACTAGTTAAAATTTTATTAATATCAATATCAATATTATATAATTATAAATTTTATTAATATCAATATCAATATTATATAATTATAAATTTTATTAATATCAATATCAATATTATATAATTATAAATTTTATTAATATCAATATCAATATTATATTATTATAAATTTTATTAATATCAATATACTTTTCAAAATTAATTATGTTATTATAAATATTAAATTCAATAAAAGATTTTTATTATTTTATTAAAATTATAATTGTTATTATTATATTTTAATAATAATTGATTCATATTGATCAAACATTATAAATATTACTATGCAAATAATTAATTATTTTAATAGGTTCAATTATTCAACTCTTATTGCTTTAATTTTTAATTCTTACATCATTTAAATTAATATATATATATATCGTTTATGAAAATATGAATTATAAATAATTAAAATTATTTACTTTTCATTTAAATTTTTTTATTTACTATAATTAAATATAATAATTAAAAGACAAACGTTATTATAACTAAATTTTTTTTTTTAGAAAAATAAATGAAAAAAAATTAAAATATATAAGATTCCTATATATATAAAATAATTATTATATTTTATTTTATTTTATTTTATTCAATCTGTACTTTCTTATTTAATATTCTACTTTTTATTTTATTTTATTTTATTTTATTTTATTTTATTTTATTTTATTTTATTTTATTTTATTTTATTCAATCTGTACTTTCTTATTTAATATTCTACTTTTTATTTTATTTTATTTTATTTTATTTTATTTTATTTTATTTTATTTTATTTTATTTTATTCAATCTGTACTTTCTTATTTAATATTCTACTTTTTATTTTATTTTATTTTATTCAATCTGTACTTTATATTCATATTTCAACTATTTATTTTATTTTATTTTATTCAATCTGTACTTTATATTCATATTTCAACTATTTATTTTATTTTATTTTATTCAATCTGTACTTTATATTCATATTTCAACTATTTATTTTATTTTATTTTATTCAATCTGTACTTTATTTTCATATTTCAACTATTTATTTTATTTTATTTTATTTTATTTTATTTTATTTTATTTTATTTTATTTTATTTTATTTTATTTTATTTTATTTTATTTTTATTAATACTTTATTCTTTTATATTACTTCTATATTACTTCATTATTTATTTTATTTTATTTTATTTTATTTTATTTTATTTTATTTTATTTTATTTTATTTTATTTTATTTTATTCAATCTGTACTTTATATTCATATTTCAACTATTTATTTTATTTTATTTTATTTTATTTTATTTTATTTTATTTTATTTTATTTTATTTTATTTTATTTTATTTTATTTTATTTTATTTTATTTTATTTTATTTTATTTTATTCAATCTGTACTTTATATTCATATTTCAACTATTTATTTTATTTTATTTTATTCAATCTGTACTTTATATTCATATTTCAACTATTTATTTTATTTTATTTTATTTTATTCAATCTGTACTTTATATTCATATTTCAACTATTTATTTTATTTTATTTTATTTTATTCAATCTGTACTTTATATTCATATTTCAACTATTTATTTTATTTTATTTTATTTTATTTTATTCAATCTGTACTTTATATTCATATTTCAACTATTTATTTTATTTTATTTTATTCAATCTGTACTTTATATTCATATTTCAACTATTTATTTTATTTTATTTTATTTTATTTTATTTTATTTTATTTTATTTTATTTTATTTTATTCAATCTGTACTTTCTTATTTAATATTCTACTTTTTATTTTATTTTATTTTATTTTATTTTATTTTATTTTATTTTATTTTATTTTATTTTATTTTATTTTATTTTATTTTATTTTATTCAATCTGTACTTTCTTATTTAATATTCTACTTTTTATTTTATTTTATTTTATTTTATTTTATTTTATTTTATTTTATTTTATTTTATTTTATTTTATTTTATTTTATTTTATTTTATTTTATTTTATTTTATTCAATCTGTACTTTCTTATTTAATATTCTACTTTTTATTTTATTTTATTTTATTTTATTTTATTTTATTTTATTTTATTTTATTTTATTTTATTCAATCTGTACTTTCTTATTTAATATTCTACTTTTTATTTTATTTTATTTTATTCAATCTGTACTTTATATTCATATTTCAACTATTTATTTTATTTTATTTTATTCAATCTGTACTTTATATTCATATTTCAACTATTTATTTTATTTTATTTTATTCAATCTGTACTTTATATTCATATTTCAACTATTTATTTTATTTTATTTTATTCAATCTGTACTTTATATTCATATTTCAACTATTTATTTTATTTTATTTTATTCAATCTGTACTTTATTTTCATATTTCAACTATTTATTTTATTTTATTTTATTTTATTTTATTTTATTTTATTTTATTTTATTTTATTTTATTTTATTTTATTTTATTTTATTTTTATTAATACTTTATTCTTTTATATTACTTCTATATTACTTCATTATTTATTTTATTTTATTTTATTTTATTTTATTTTATTTTATTTTATTTTATTTTATTTTATTTTATTTTATTTTATTCAATCTGTACTTTATATTCATATTTCAACTATTTATTTTATTTTATTTTATTTTATTTTATTTTATTTTATTTTATTTTATTTTATTTTATTTTATTTTATTTTATTTTATTCAATCTGTACTTTATATTCATATTTCAACTATTTATTTTATTTTATTTTATTCAATCTGTACTTTATATTCATATTTCAACTATTTATTTTATTTTATTTTATTTTATTCAATCTGTACTTTATATTCATATTTCAACTATTTATTTTATTTTATTTTATTTTATTCAATCTGTACTTTATATTCATATTTCAACTATTTATTTTATTTTATTTTATTTTATTTTATTCAATCTGTACTTTATATTCATATTTCAACTATTTATTTTATTTTATTTTATTTTATTTTATTCAATCTGTACTTTATATTCATATTTCAACTATTTATTTTATTTTATTTTATTTTATTTTATTTTATTTTATTTTATTTTATTTTATTTTATTTTATTTTATTTTATTTTATTTTATTTTATTCAATCTGTACTTTCTTATTTAATATTCTACTTTTTATTTTATTTTATTTTATTTTATTTTATTTTATTTTATTTTATTTTATTTTATTTTATTTTATTTTATTTTATTTTATTTTATTTTATTTTATTTTATTTTATTTTATTTTATTTTATTTTATTCAATCTGTACTTTCTTATTTAATATTCTACTTTTTATTTTATTTTATTTTATTTTATTTTATTTTATTTTATTTTATTTTATTTTATTTTATTTTATTTTATTTTATTTTATTTTATTTTATTTTATTTTATTTTATTTTATTTTATTTTATTTTATTTTATTTTATTTTATTTTATTTTATTTTATTTTATTTTATTTTATTTTATTTTATTCAATCTGTACTTTCTTATTTAATATTCTACTTTTTATTTTATTTTATTTTATTTTATTTTATTTTATTTTATTTTATTTTATTTTATTTTATTTTATTTTATTTTATTTTATTCAATCTGTACTTTCTTATTTAATATTCTACTTTTTATTTTATTTTATTTTATTTTATTCAATCTGTACTTTCTTATTTAATATTCTACTTTTTATTTTATTTTATTTTATTTTATTCAATCTGTACTTATATTTATGTTTCTACTATTCATTTTATTTTATTTTATTTTATTTTATTTTATTTTATTTTATTTTATTCAATCTGTATTTTCTGTTGATAATATAAACAAGGTATTAATGTATTAATAATAATTAATAATATTTAAAATAAAATAAAAAAATATAATAATTATTATATATATGTAGTAATTATATATATATATATATATATTTTTATTTAATTTTCTAAAAAAAATTTTTTTAGTCATAATAAACGTTTGTCTTAATTATTTTTATTATTATTTAAAAATTTATTTATTCATTTATAATTTATTTATTCATTTATTTATTTATTACATTATAATACGCCATGTTTTCCGAAATGCACTACAACAAAATACAAATTTATGTAATAAAAATTTTCGAAATGACACACCCCCTTTCATATCATATATGTATAGGTAAAAGTGGCGTATATGTATTTAGATCACATTAATATATGTAAATTTAATATTTAATGTATAATATAAATATTTTCCTTTTATAAAATTTTTAATATTGAGGTTCTTTAATATAATTATAAATAAAGTATATTTTATAACACTAAATAATATTGTATTTTATATTAAAATAAAACAAAAATAAAAATAAACCGAAACATATATTAATTAATTTTTAAAGTTAATAAATATAAAAAATCAGTATTTATTAATATTTGTTAATATTTAGCAATACTTTTATTTCATATTAATATAGTAAAATATCTATTAGTGAAAAAATAACAAAACACCATAATTACAGAATAATATATAATTCTTTATTATACTTTGCTTAGATAATAATACGACCAAACTTCCATATTGAAAAAAAAGAAAAAATATTCATATAATAAATGTACTTAATGATCATCTTTTTTAACTGTAAAAAAAAAAAAAAAAAAAAAAACATTAACAATAAGTTTATATATCAATCACAAATTATAAATTTAAATATATATATATATATATTAAGTAATTTCATTTGATATTAATAAATAATAAATAATATATATAATGATTAATAAAACAATTTCTAAGAAAAACAATATAAAATAAAATAAAAATCAAAAAGATAAAAATATATTACAATAATATTTTATATTGTAATATAGAATAAATAAATTTTTTTAGAAGTTATGATCATAATAATTTATTTTTTTTTTTTTTTTTTTTTTGTTTATGTAAATTAAATAAAATATTATAGTACTTTATATACTACATTTTTGAACTCTTATATTTATTGATGTAATACCTTTATTAATAAGTTTCAATAATTAAATAACAAAAATAAGGAACCATCAAATAATATATACATTTAAATAAATGTATTATGTTAGTTTAGTAATATATCTATAAATAGTCTAGAAATTTTATTTTAAAGAAGTTTTTTTTTTAAATAACTATTATTTTAAAAAGAATAGTTGAACATATATTATATAAAAATATATTTTTACTTTTTTTTTATATTAAATTTAAATAATCATGTTAAAAATGTTTTAGGATTTTTATTTTAATCTGAAAAGTTAATTAATAAATAAATAATATATTTTAAAAAAAAATTAAAATTAAAATAACTTATATATCTTAAAAATATTAAAAAAAAATCCTTTAAATATTCTTAAAAATATAAAAAAAATATTCGTAATTAAAAGTTTTATAAAGTCTTTAAATATATAAATAAAATATTCTTTAAAAATAAAATGTTCTTAAAAAATAATTATTTAAATAAAAGTTATAGAAAAAAAAATTTTTTCTTTAATCATCATGTTTACTAATTTAATAGTATTCATAAAATTAATGATATAGATATTGTTAAATATCACAGTTATGAGTTTAATTACATTGTATATTATACCACATTATTAAGTGTAAAATATTTTTATTCGATAGTATAATGTAGTGTAATTTTAAATGTTACCAATAATGTTAGCTAATATAGAAAAATGAATATAAATAACATGTAATGACATATTCTTAAACGAATAAGATCTTTCTTAATGTAAAATCAATAAAATAAATAAATAAACATATAATAAATTATAAATATCATTTCTTATTTTAAGTGTTATATTTAAAAGATTAAGAGTCTCAATGACTTAATAATTCATTAGCATTTGTTAATATCAAAATTCAATATACTAAATATTAAACATTCATTCAATATTAAAATAAAGAAATATTAACAGTTACATTAAAATGACTAAATAAATCAGAGAATTCCATAACAACAGGAAGTTTTTCAAAAACTTCAATAAAGATAGCAAAGACAACAAAAATATCAACAAATACATCAAAAATCAATAATGTATGATGTTTCTGTTAAAGTAGATTATTCAAATAAATATTATTAATAAATTTCATATTAAAAACTTTAAAAATACAAATGAAAACTTTCACAAATGGTATTCAGACTTGAAATTATTTTTTGATTCTGAAGAATTAGGTTATTATATCAAAGAGTATTAAAGTAAAAACCAATAAAAAACATTTAAAATATGATAGTACCGCCAAGATTATAATATTGAACAGCCTCAACGAATATACAAAAAGCCTATTAAATAATTATACAAGTGGATACTTTATGATAAATGAATTAAAATAAAGATTTTCAGAAAAAGGCCCATCCATATTATTTGAAATTAAAAAAAAATAAAGATATTGGAAACTGAAAAAGATGACTTTAAGTTATATTTAGATAATTTTAACTCGTTATTTACAGAATATAATAACGAGGCAAAATTACAAAATAAATCAGAACTGAGCGAAGAAACAAAAATTTTAGATTCTTTAGAGGAATTAAATAAAGTCGAAATCTATAACATGTTATGTAATATTTATAAAATATCAATATCAATATTTATTTTATTTTATATGGACGAAGACAGTAGAGAATAATAACAAAAGAATATATTCTAATATTATATAGAATACACAATAATAATATTCACACTTTAATTTAGTTTATTTATTTATTATCATTCATCAATACTGTAACGAATACTAAAATTTGTAATAGGAAATTTTGTTATAGCTGTTAGAGCTATAGCCATAAATCGAACTCGAGTAGTTCGATTCACATTTAAACCTACTTTTTGAATATTTTATTTTCATTGCTCTAGTTAATTCTTTCTGTATTTTCTTTAAGAATTTCATAGAAATTCTTAATAATCAAATTGAATTTTTTATTTTATTTTATCCTTTTTTCCATTAGTTTCTAAATTAACCGAGAAAAGACTTAGAGACATTAGAAACTATATTCTTGAATTCAACAAGTATGCTGATGAGTCTTCATGGAATGAAGATACTAAAATGGACGCATTTATTGCCGGATTAAATGATCAAATAGCTACTAAGATACTTGAAATGTTCCCTGGACCCCAATCCCTTTATGCTCTACAAACAATTGCTGCTAGACTTGATTCTCGACTTTCAACCAGAAGACAATTCTTCATTCCTCAAAATCATTCAAATAATAACAATAATAATAGAAGACATCCACCCAAAGGAAAACCAAAATTCAATATTCACAGTTCATTATTAAAAGAAGAAAAGGATAGAAGAAGAAAAGAAAATCATTGCATGTACTGTGGTTCTTCTGAACATTCACTTAATAGCTGTCCCTTAAGAAATAAATTCAAAAGCTCTTCAAGTAATGTGCACATCAGCAATCCAGAACCTACTACTATTCCCAGATCAAGAATTTCTGATCTCCCGAACGTAAAACTTCCAATTTATGAATTTACTATTAAAGTTAATAATTCTAAAACAAAAACCAAAATTCTCTTTGATTCAGGATCTCAACTCAACTTAATCGATGTTTATTTTGTTAAAGAATATAATATCCCTTACTCTACTCAATCTAATTCTCCTAGAGTTACTGGAATTGGAGGTAAACAGCAAATCTTAGGAAAAATCTCACCTGTTTCCATTCAATATGAAAACCGTATTTGTAAAACACAATTTTATATAGTTGACCTTCCATCTTATTGTGCTATTCTTGGAACAGAATGGCTTTTTACTCATAACCCTACTATAGACTTTACTTCAAATAAACTTTTTTTTAAATCAAATCATTGCATTGCTAACTGTCTTGTTATTCCATCATCTTTTACTGCTTCTATTTGTACTGAAGAATATAACTCAAATAAGAATGAAGAACATAATGAAACAAATAATAATATTCAAAAATTATTATCTGCAAAACTTCTTCCATTCAAAGATGTATTTAACGAAAAATCTGCTAATGAATTACCTCCTCATCGTCCTTATGATTGCGAGATTAAACTTAAACAAAATGCAAAACTTCATTATGGTCCAATTTATCCCTTAACTGAAAAATAATCCCATGCTTTAAAAAAATATATTAAAGAAAATGAAGATAAAAAATTTATTGTATTAGAAAATCTGAATCCCCAGCCGCTTCTTCTGTTTTCTTTGTTCCTAAGAAAGAAGTTAATGATCTTAGGCTTGTAGTAGATTATCGACCTTTAAATGAAGTCACCATCCGAGACTCATATCCTCTTCATTTAATTAATGATATGCTAGAAAATCTTAGTAAAGGCGAAGTCTTCTCTAAATTAGATCTTCGTTCAGCATATAATTTGATTAGGATCAAAGAAGGTGACGAATATAAAACAGCATTCACTTGTAAATATGGTCACTATGAGTATTTGGTCATGCCTTTTGGATTAAAAAATGCACCCTCGGTATTTCAACATTTCATTAATGATATATTTGAAGACATTATTGGTTCTTTCGTTTATTGTTGTATCGATGATATAATTATTTTTTTCACCCGACATGGATATTCACTTCCAACATCTTATTGAAGTTTTAAAAAGACTAAGAAAAGCTGGCTTATATGCAAAATTGAAAAAATGTGAATTTTGCGAACCTTTCTTTTACTTCCTTGGTCACAGAATTTCTTCAGATGGAATATTCATGGACCTTAAAAAAGTTTCTTCTATTTTAGAATGGCCTATCCCTAAAAATGTTAAAGAATTACAATCATTTCTCGGACTTGCGAATTATTATCGACGATTTATTCCTAGTTTTGCATCCATTTCTCATCCTCTTCATTGTTTATTAAAGAAAATCTCTAAATTTCATTGGTATACTGAAACTCAAACCGCATTTGATAACATCAAATCAAAGTTTTCTTCTGCCCCTGTTTTAGTCTATCGCAATCGTGATCTTCCTTTTCTTGTTGAGACTGATAGCAATAATTTTGCGATAGGAGCAATTCTATCACAAACTTCTTCTAATGATAATAAAGTTCACCCAGTTTCATTCTTTTCTAGATCTCTAACTTCTGCCGAACGTAATTATCCTATCTACGATAAAGAACTTTTAGCTATCGTAGAAGCCCTTGAACAATGGAGGCGTTTATTAAAAGACACCTCTACTCCTTTCACAATTTTCTCTGACTATCGGAATCTCTTATATCAAAAGAAACCAGAGAAAATGACTCAATGCTTGGTTCGCTGGGCCCTTTTTCTTTCTGAATTCAATTTTAAAATTATTTATCGTGTTGGCTCCGCTAATGGTAAACCTGATGCCTCAAAAAACGATAACCTTTCTTCTTGTGATGTTTCATTTACTGTTCTTCGTCCAGAAAACTTCTGCTTCTGTGCTATTACTTCTTTTGTTTCTTCCCTCAATGATCAAATTTTAAATGAATGCAAAAATGATGAATTTTATTCTGACATTTATAATGAATTAAGTTCAGATGATTCCAACAATTCCAGATTAAAAAACTTTTCTATTAGTAACAGTTTTCTTTTGTTTAAAAATAAAATCTATGTTCCTCCTAAATGTCGTTCTGCCGTTCTTAACATCTGCCATGATTCTTCCTCGGCTGGTCATTATGGAATTAAGAAGACTTCTTCTCTAATATATCGTGACTTTTGGTGGCCTTCTCTTTACTCTGATGTTAAAAATTACATTCGTTCTTGTGATACTTGTTCGTGTTCAAAAGATTTTAAACATAAACCCTATGGTTTTCTCCAACCTCTCGAAATTCCTTCAAAACCTTGGTCTTCTCTTTCTATGGACTTTATTACAAACCTTCCATTATCTAATGGTTTTACTTGAATTTTTGTAGTGATTGACCGCTTTACTAAAATGGGTCATTTTATTCCTTTCCCAAAAGTTCCTTCTGCTATTGATACTGCTATCTCTTTTATGAACAATATTTTTCGCCTACTTCCTCCTGAAATTATTTCTGATAGAGGCACTCAATTTACCTCAAAATTTTGGTCTACTATTTATAAGTCTTTTCGAATAAACATAAAACTTGCTTCTCCTTTTCACCATCAAACCAACGGTTTAACGAAGAGGGTAAACTCCGTTATCGAACAATATCTAAGATACTATGCTAATTTTCGTGGCTCTGACTGGTCAAAATATTTATACCTTACAGAATTTAGTTATAATAATACAGTACAAGAATCAATTAAACATTTCCCATTTTTTGCAAATTATGACTATAATCCAAGACATTCACCTGCAATTCCTAGTAGTTCAAGTGTACCACGAGCTGATGAAATAATAAAAGAATTTTCAGAATTAGCCAAAGAACTAAAAGAAAACTTAAAGGAAGCAAGTAAGAAACAAGATCAATTTGCAAATAAACATCAATCTGATGCACCAAATTTTAAACTTGGTGATAAAATATGGTTGAACAGCTCACTTGTAATATCTCTTATTATTTGGAATTTAATTGTATGATATTCAGGACATATATATCCCATTTCTTGAGAAACTTCATTAAATATATATATTTAGGTTTTATACCCAAAGTAATTGAACTTTTTTTAATTTCATCTTTAATTTTATGTTTTACAATTGATATAGATGCATCAAATTCTTTTTCAAGATTATTATGTAAATTTTCATATTTTAAAATTTCCTTTTTATCTTTTAAAAGAATGAAAATTTTGCATTTATTTAAAGTTTTACATTCAGTATATCTATATTCTTTAGAATTATCTTTTTTTTTTTTTTTAGGTAACAAATTAAAATTATTTTTTTTTTGTTTGTAATAATTCGTTCTTTTTCCTCGATTAGTTTCATTTATTTCAATATTTATATTTTTTATTTATTCCATTTATAATATAATATTTTAAAAAAGTTTTTTTTTTTTTTTTTAATATTATTATTTTGTCAAAAATAGAGAAAAATTAATATTTTTTTTTTAATTTTCTTAATAACTTATTTATTAGCAATAAATTTAGGGAATTAAAAAACTAATTTTATTTATTTTTTTATTAAAATAAATTGTTATTATCAATAACTAAAAAAAATAAAAATAACTATAAGTTTTTTTATAAAAATTGTTAACGCTTAACAATTTTTTCGTTTTCTTCTTTTTATACTAACTATTTTACTAAATTTAGAAATTATTAAAATAAGTTATTTGTTATTAATAATAAGTTATTTATCATTTATTTAATTATTATTATTATTATTATTATTATTATTATTATTATTATTTATTATTATTATTATTTGTTATTAATATTAAGTTTTTCATCATTTATTTAATTATTATTATTATTATTATTATTTATTATTATTATTATTTGTTATTAATATTAAGTTATTCATCATTTATTTAATTATTATTATTATTATTTTTTTTTTTTTTTTTTTTTTTAATAAACATATTATTAAATTGAAATTCGTTATCGTGTATCTAATATTATTTATTTTAATTAATTAATTAATTAATTATTTATTTATTTATTTATTTATTTATTTATTTATTGTTATAATATTTATTTTAATATTTATTACAATTACAGATTTTTAAATGGTAATGTTTAATCAATTAATATTTATATATTAAAAAAAAAAATAATAATAATAAAAAATAAATTCTATCAATAATTTTTAATTATTATGATTAATACAAGTATTTTTATTTATTTCTATACCTATTTTATTTTTATTTATTTTTTTTACCTATTATTAATATTAGTTTTTTATGTTTATTTTTATTTTTATTTTTTTTATATTTTTTTTATATTTTATATATATTTTTTTATATTTTTTTTTATATTTTTTATTTTTTTTATTTGTAATGACAACAAATCACAGAACGGTCGTCACCAAGAAAACTCATATAATCCATAAGTATTCTTGCCATATTTTTTAAATTATTATGATTTTTAATGATAATATCATTATATTTATTTTTAAAAGTACTGTAATATTTTATAACTCCATCAGAAGCTAAAACAAAAAGTTTTAAATCACAATTAAGTATGGAAACAATATCTGGTTGTCTTTTTAATCCTGAGGCCTTTAGTTTATGATGTGGACGGAAATTCATGAGGGCAGAACAAAGAAGAGAGGAGGTATCAAAGGATTCAGGAAGTCTAATATGTTTTTTTAATAGTTTATTCCATTTATCTTGCTTAACTATAAAAGATCGAATACTATCATAAGAATAGGTTAGAGGCGAAATTGCTTTTAATTCTTCTATTGTTATATTGGATCTTTCGAATTCAAATTTAAATCTTCTTGTCTCAGAAATTGCATTTTCTATTGGTCTTTTTGATATTAAATTCTTCATTAAAGCATCATAAACCTTTACACGTTCCTTACGATAGTGCTCTACCTCATCAATTAAGGCATTAAATATTTTTGGATCATAAATACTATCCCCAATACTTCCAAGAACATTTAATTTGGCAAATCCTACACGAATATCATCTGGATATATTTTCGAACTAACTCGAAGATCTTCTCTTTCTATTAAAGCATCCATCGGGTATTGACATTTATTGAAGGGTAAAGCACGAGGTTTTTCATAACCTTTTTTCATACGATCAAGAATTTCAATTCTTGTCTTATCCCCCGCTGCAAGAATTTGATAAGGTTCATTTTCATCTTCTAAATATACTGAAAAGAAGACATTTGATTCTATAATTTTATCATGTAATTTATAATTTTCAATACTATGTTCAGAGAATGGCTATTTGAATTGATTTTGAACATATTAAAATAAATTATTTAAAATATAAAATATGTATTTATTTATTTATTTATTTATTTATTGTTATTATTGAATATATATATATATATAATATTATTTAAATTTTTAATGCCGAAATAAATTTTATTTATATAAAATGATAAAAAATTAATGATAGATATTAATATATATATATATATTGATAATAAATATATATATATTAATAAGTAAAAAGATCAAAGTAAAAATAAAATGTTAGTATATATTATGAAAAATATGAAGTTTAATAATAATAATAATAATAATAATAATAATAAAATTGTATTTTAATAATAATTGAATATATATATATTTGGATTATTTTATTTATTTATTATTTTTTATATAAAAACTAATATTTATTTACAAAATCTGGTCCAGAGGATTTATTTTTCCAAACAATAATTGGACTATCACCAAGAAAAGCAAAGTATGTAAATATTGGGGTAACTAATGCTACAGAAGCTGTTGAACCGGAACTTTTATTGTTCGATTATTAAAGTTGTTATTTTTAATAATAATAATAATAATATATAAATGTATTATTAATATTTGTAGTTTTTTTTTTTTTTTTTTTTTTTTTTAAGATAATTTAAAATAAATTAAAATTTTATAATCTTTTATAAATAATAATATTAACTATTATTATATTTTTCATTTATTATTATTATTATTATTATTATTATTATTATTATTTAAATAATTGTACATATTATTAAATATATATATTATAAAAATAAAATAAAATAAAATAAATTAAATTAATATAGCTTTTATTATACCAGAATAAACAATCAAATAATTCAGGTGTATATTTTGAACAAGATAGTAATTCTTTATGTAAATTCGTATAAGTTTTTATTAATGCTTCTTTATAATTTCCAGCTTTAAAATCTGGTAATGCACATAATTCAAAAGGAAAACGTTGTTTTAAGAAAGAACTTGCGATATTTCCACAGTGACCATCAAAGACTAATCGTATATTTTTATTTTTATTTTATTTTATTTTTTTTTTTTTTTCAGTTTTGAATATTTTATTATAATATTATTATATATTTTTTTACAATTTTATGAAATTAGATTTGAAATTAATAATGTTGTATTAAATATTAAATATATTTGTTCTTCTTTGATAAATGTATATATTATCTGTATATATATATATATATTATTTTTATTTTATTTTATTTTTTATATATTTATTAATATTAAATTGTTATTATTAAAATTTTTCTATTTTATACTTTAATTACTATTATCATAATAATTATTATTAATACATTATTTCACTAAATTCTTTTAATTTCTCAATAAATGGATGATATACTTTTTAATTAATTATACTACAAAAATCTCATATTATATATTTATATATTTTTTTTAAAAAAAAATAATATAATAATTATATTTTTATTATAAGAAAATAAAAAATGAGAGTAGAAGTTTCATATACCTCCATATAATTTAAAACTGGAAGCTTCTTCATTCGATGTTCCACCTAAAACTACTTCTGGAATTGGGGGTTTAGTATCTCCAAATATTGAAGTTTTATATCTTGGATAATTGATTCTTACATAATCAAAAAGGTTATCAATAATTAAAATTCTATCTTCTTTTGAAGGTTCATTAATATTACCACCTTGGCAAAGCCCATAGGATTCAAAATTTTCTAAATATGTTTTCATATTTTTTTATATATCAATAACTTGAA
Source organism: Neocallimastix lanati (nom. inval.) (assembly GCA_016946835.1). Classification (NCBI taxonomy): domain Eukaryota; kingdom Fungi; phylum Neocallimastigomycota; class Neocallimastigomycetes; order Neocallimastigales; family Neocallimastigaceae; genus Neocallimastix; species Neocallimastix lanati (nom. inval.). Next base: position 937,166 of record JACVTC010000026.1, read on the forward strand.
TATAAGAAAACTTATTGTTATATTAAAAAAAAAAAAAAAAGAAAAAAAAAAAAAAAAAAAAAAAAAAAAAAAAAAAAAAAAAAAAAAAAAAAAACCTAAATAAAAATATATATATAATATATATATTTTTTATTTTATTATTAAATAATAATAATAATAATAGGAATAATATAAAAAATTATAAAAAAAAGGAATAAATTTTAAATAGTTTTAATATAAATTACAAAAAATATATATGTTCTTTTTAACGAAAAATTATATAAAAAGAAGGTAAATAATAAAAAAATATTAAATATAATACTATACAAAAAACAATATTATTATTTAAAATTTTATAATTTAAAATAAAAAAAATTTTTTTTTAGTCTATATATTTTTATTAAATATATATAAAACAAAAAAAAAGTACAAAAATAAAAAAAATAAAAAAAAAAATAAAAAAAAAATAACTATAAAAATAAGAAAAAAATATTACTTGTTTATAAAATTTATTAATTAATGATGTAAATAAATATATAAATATTATTTCACTTTCTTTATTTCAAATTTGAAAAAGAAAAGAAAATATATATAATATGATTTTATTAATCGAATTTAGATAGTATTAAAAAAACTTTTGTTATTATTTATATTTTCTTGTAATATATATAATAAAATATATACATATATATAAAATGAGATAGTATAATTCAAAATAAAATAAAATAAAATAAAAAAAAAAAAAAAAAAAAAAAAAAAAAAAAAAAAAGAAAAGAATAAAAAAAATTAAAGTTTGCGTATAAATTAGTAAAACAAATAAAATAGAAAAGACTTATTAAAGTAATCATGGTATTTTTTTTTCTTTTTGTTACTATGAATTGATAATTAAAAAATTTCCTTATGAAGAAAAATATTAAATTAAATTAATATCATATAAATACAAAAGTTTATTATTTTGTTTCACTATACTCCCAAGAAAAAAAAAAAAATTTAAAAAAAAATCAAATTTCATTTATTCTATATTATTTATGTATATAATTTTATAAAAAGTTTAACATGTAATCAAAGAACCAATTTAGTGGATAAATATAAAGAGGATAGTTACATTTGAATATTATGAAGGGCATTTTTTTTTTAAAATCAATCTGTGTTATTAAAGTTCAATTCAGAATTATAAATAATATAACTATATATATATACATTTTATTTAGAAATTAAAAAGTAATTCTATTATTTCATATTTACAATAATTCTATTTAATTGTTATATAAATTATATTAACAATATAATTTATATAAAAATATACTGTATATATATATTAACCGTCTTAACCGTCTTATAAAAAGAAATTTTACCATAAAGAATAAAATATAAATATTTTAATTTATTATTTTTTTTTATAAAAATTATTATTTTATACAATAAATTAATAAATTTAAATTTATCATATACATATATATAATTACTTTTTTTTTTTTTTTTAATTTTATAAAATTCAGAAACTTTGGAATATAATATAAAAATTTTAGTAAATTTTAAAATTTAAAATTTAATTATATATGAAAAGTTTTTTTTAAAAAAAAAATAATAAATTTTAAATTTATTGATATTTATATTTATTAATTAAAAAAAAAAAAAATACTTTAAAGTATATAAAATAGTAATTTTATGTAATAAAAAGTTTTTTTTTTTTTTTTAAAAAAAATATAAATCAAATTATTATTATATTACATAATTATATAATTAAATTATAAGAAACAAAAAAAAAAAAAAAAAAAATTGTTTACTAAAAATACAAACAATGATTATAATATATATATATATATATAAAGAAAATGCTGTTTACTAAAAATATTAACAAACATTATACAATATATATATAAAGAATATACTGTGTACAAAAAATATTGACAAAATATTATATTAAACAAAACTACTATAAAGTCATAAGTCTATTTTTTTTTATGTTTTTCTAATTAAACATTAATAATATTATTAAAAATAAAAAATCTTTTTGTTTTATTTTATTAAACTAAAAAATTAAATAGCATTAATTATTAATCATTAAAATTTCCCTATTAAATAATAATAATTAGTATTTTTTTATATTTTTGATGATAAAATAAATATTAAAAATATAAATATAAATAATATTAATAGAGTAATAATTATTAAAATTTGATTTTAGGTAATGTATTTGAATCATAATAACACTTTTATATATATATATATATATATATATAAAAGAAATAAAAAAAATTTCTTTAAAAAAAATAATGAGGTTTGTGTTATCTATATAATTTTTTATTATTTTATTTAAATGGGGTAATAATTAGTAAGAATAAGCATAACCATATTAACTTTTTTTTTTTTTTTTTTTTTTTTATAAATAATTAATGAATTACCATTATATAAATATTAAAAAACTTTTTTTTATACAAGGGTTATTTATATATAAATTTATAATGAATATAATAAAATAATAAATAAATTATTATTTATCATTAAAATACTATCAATCCATTATATATATATATATATATATTTTTTTTTTTTTTTTTTTTTTTTTTTTTTGATATATGAAAAAGGGTTTTTATAAATAAAGTTATATATTATAAAATTTTTACCAGTGAAATCCATTTGTTTTAAAAAACATAAATAAAATTAAAATTTTTATAATATCCATTAATTTTTTTTTTTTTTTTTTTTTTTTTTTTTTTTTTTTTGATATATTTACGGTATATATGTTATATTAATTAATAATATCCATTAATTCTTTTTATATATATATATGCTATATAATTAATAATATCCATTAATTCTTTTTATATATATATATGCTATATAATTAATAATATCCATCAATTTTATATATATATGTTTTATAATTAATAATATCCATCAAATTTTTTTTATATAGATATATTTAATAATATCTATCAATTTTTTTTATATATATGTTATATAATTTATAATATATATCATTTTTTTTTTTTTTTTTTAATTTCTGTTTTACTGATTCTATGAATACCAACATAAATCTGCCTTATGAACTTCTACAAATTCCTTTACAACATCATCATTAATATCTAAAATGAAGTTCCTTGTAGATAAGAAAGCTTTACACATCATTTCAACTTCTTTTTCAGTCCATACACCATCAGTACATTTTGAAAGCTTTTTAGCATCTAATTTAAAATTAACTTTCATACCATGATCAATTTGATATTGATAAGCAAGAAGAATTGAAGCAAGGAAAATACGATGGTTCGTTCCATATTCTCCAACTGCTTCCTTATGATGAGAAAGCAAGGCTTCACCAAATCTTTGAGAATAAACTAATGCATATAAAAAGGTTCTAATATCAATTTTACATTTACGAGCAATCTTCTTAATAAATGGATATAATTCAGGTAAATATCTAGTTTTTGGATGCTTTAAATTATTACTAGAGGTTGGTAATACAGAAGTTAATATTTCAGCTGCAAAACCAATAATTCCTGATTTATCACTAAGACTGGTAGTAGACTTCTTTTTCTGAGATTTGGGTTGTTTAACTTTTGCATCGCGTTCACGGATAGGTTCAGGGGAGTTAGTAATTTTAGAGTCCTTTAAAATAAGATTTGGATTGGTTGATAAAATAGATACAGTTGAAGATGATGTAATAGAAGAAGCAGAAGAAGCGCTAAGATTACCAGTACTTTGAAGATTATTTGTGGAATCGTTAACGGTAGAATTGTTGGTAATAATATTAGTGACCACTGGAGAAATATTCATAACATTATTATTATTATTATTAGAAGAATACATCATTGGTCTTCTAACGTTTTCTTGTTTAAGATTGGTATAATTTGATTCTGTTTCACTTATAATTGAATTTATACGTGAAGAAGCATTACTTTTACTTAGAATTGCAGCAGAACTAATAATTTGGGTATCATTTATTGTATTTGGTGTGATATTTGGATTATTTGTAATTGTTGGATTATTTGTAATTGTTGGATTTTCTATTTCATTAGTATTGATTAAAAATCTTCCTTGATTAAAATTATTAGAGTAATATTCTATTGGTAATAAACTCTTAACTTTAGAATTATTATTACTTAAATTATTCACAGATGATGTATTAATTGAAGTCGAAATATTATTAATAAGTGAAGCAGATTTCCTTGGAATATTTATAGCATTTTCACTATGTCCTGAATTTGAATTAACAATATAAGTAATGGTGTTACTATCATTAACTAAATATTGTTGATCTTTATTACAGTAACATGAATTTATTAATGAAGTAGCGTTATTGCTATTTTCATTCAAGTTCATATCTGTTTTAGTTGTATGGGTAGTAGTTGTTATTGGAATCGATGAAGTATAATATACTGGAGATACATAAGTAGGTGATATTATAGAATTATTAAGATTCGTATTATCAATGTTTAAATTTGTAATAATTGAAGTTGGAGTTTTCATTTTGTAAAATTCTTTTCTATTATTTTTACTCGAATCAGAATAAACAGTAATTAATTTATTATAACTAATTTTATTAATAAATAATGAATTACTATTATTATCAATTAAGCTTAAATTGTTTAACTTTTTATTTAATTCGCTTTTGGTTGTAGTTTGTATTGATTTTATGTGTATAACCTTTATATTCTTGTTTTCTTTTTTATTAAATATTTCTTGATTAATTTTATTATTGTTATAAATATTTATATTTCTAATAATGTTTCTATGATCTTTCTTACTACATTGAATATTATTATTATTATTATTATTATAATAATAATTTCTATTACTAACAATTTCATATGTTGAATTATTTAATTTTTTATTCAAAATTTCATTATCAATAGTTTTTTTTTCTATATAATTATTAATGTTATTATTGTTAATATAATTATTATTATTGTTTTTTATATTATATGTTATTTTAGTTAAAGAATCATAAGTTTTATTTCTTCTTTGGTATGGGATATACATACAATTATTTGGATATTCCATAAATAAAGAATTATTTCCCATATTATTAACAAAAAAAAAAAAAAAAAGAATTATAATATTATATTTATATATATATATTATAATAAATATGGAAAAAATATTGTTTAAATTAATAAATTAATATGATATATATTTATGTTCTCATAATTTAATGAAATGCGTTTTTTTTTTTTTTTTTTTTTTTTTTTTTTTTTTTTTTGAATATATTTTTTATTTTTATTATTATCTAATTATCTTCAAAATATTAATAATGATATAAAAAAAATATTTGTTGATGTATTTATGTTTTTTTTTTTTTTTTTTTTGTTTTTAAGTTGTTTTTGTATTTATATTTTTTTTTACTTTTCGAAGTATTAACTAAACTTTCTTCAAATAAAAAAAAATAGAAAATAAAATTAATAAAAAAAAAAAAAATGATGAAAGAGAAGAAGAGAAAAAAAAAAAAAAAAAAAAAAAAAAAAAAAAAAAAAAAAAAAAAAAAAAAAAAAAAAAAAACTAAATCCAGTATATATATATAAAAGGGAAGGGAAAAAATAACATAAATAAAATGAAAAAAATAAAAATAATAATGAAAAAGAATTATAAACTTTTATGGTAAGATTTTTTTCTTTTTTCTTTTTAATACATTCCCAGTTATTTTATTATAAATAAAAATTTCAATAGTTATTAAAATATATTATAATATCTTAAAAAGAATAATAATATATTATGAAATTATATATTATTAAGAAAAATAATATCTTTTTTTATATATATATATTATTTAATAAAAGAATTGTATTATAAAATATAATAAATTTAGTTAGTTTTTTTTTTTTTTATATATTATTTTAATTATAAATATACTAATTTATTATTAGTCTTTAAGTAATAATAATAAAAAATAAGTAAATTTAAATATTTACAAGTTTAATGAAATTTTATCTTTTTTTATTTTATTTTTTTTTTAATTCTTTTTTTTTCACTATTATTATATAATTTCTTTTTAAAAGAATATATATGTATAGTGAATATTTTCTTTTTATTAAAATAAAAAAAATTTATAAAAAAAAAAAAAGGTACAATGAGGTATTTAAAAACTAAAAATAAATTTAAATTTTAAAATTAAAATTTAAGTAAAATAATAAATTTATTATTTTATTATTTAATATATAATAATATATAATTTAATTATAATAAATACAAATTATAAATTTTTTTTTAAAAAAAATATTTAAATATTAAAAAAGTTGATATTTGGATTATTGAATAAGGAATAGTATATATATATATAAATATATCCTAAATTAAATATAATATTTAATTATAAAATACATATCATATTTAAAGAAATTTTATAATTAACTTTTTAAATAGTGGTTTTACTATTTATTAATAGAAAATAATAAGAATAATTTTAAAATTTTAAATATTAAAAAATGAGTATAAAAATTTTATTATTAATTCTATTATATTGATAATATATGTTACAATATATATATTATATATTGTAATATAATTATTTATTAATTAATGTTTTAAATTAAAATTTTATTTATTATTTATTTCTTTCATTTAAGAATGATGAGAAAAATAAGAATGTCAATAGCGTATATTATTAAAAGTTAAGTACATGGGATATATAATTAATATATATGATAATGTATTGTTAGATATAATACTAATAAAATTCAAATTTTAATAATAATAAAAAGAAAGGATATTGGAATTATATATTAATATTATAATATGATATTATTTGAATAAATATAATATTATATAATAATATAATAAAATTATAGAGTATTAAGTAAAATTTTTTATATTTCAAATTATTGAAAAATATATTACTATATATTATACTATAAATTATAATATATTTCAGAATATTGCAATATAATTATCAGGTGAAGAGAGAGTAAACTTGGTAAAAAATAGAAAAATTACTTCTAGAATTAAAGGAAAAAAAAAATTTTTTATTAAGCATTCTGAAGTTGAAAGATATTATCTTCTTAAATATAAATTCCGAACTTATATGAAAAAAAATTATAAATAAAAAATAATAAATGCTTATAATCACACGTGACTCCTTTTTTTTAGTAAACTATTCTATTTTTTTTTTTTTGCATTAAAAGAATAATACAATATTCATCATGCTAATTATAAACTTGTAAAAAAAAAAAGGATGTGGATGATCTTTATACTCTGCTATTAAATTTTAAATCATGATTGTGGGAATATTATTAAAGCATGATATATAATGTAATAATATTTTATATTATAATACTTATTAGTCACGCAATTATATATTAATACTATACAATCATTAATATTATATTATTATTATAACAATTTAAAAAATGTATTTATTAGGTCATTATTATATTAGATATTTATCATCGACATTAGTAGCTTTGTTTTAGTAATGCTTACACTTTATGCTATTAATTGATTAAATTTGTACATTAAAATAACACCAATTTTAATTATTATTATTATTATTATTATTATTATTATTATTATTATTATTATTATTATTATTATTATTTAATTCTATTTTTAATTTTTATTTTATTCTATTCTTTTTTTTTTTTCCTTTTTGTATATATTAATATTTAAATAATGAAAAAAAATGCTTATATTATTTTAATAATCTTTTACTAATAAATATAAATTCTAGGATATAATAGAAAAAAAGATAATATTAATGATTTGAACATAATACCTAATAAATGTTTATTTATTAATAGTTTATTTTAATTTTTTTTAATTTTTTTTTTTTTACTTTTAATAAAATCATACCAAAATATCTTATAATTTAACCTTTATTTTAGTATAGTTAATTTTCAAAAATGAAATTATACATATTAAGAATTATAAAATTAAATTTTTATCATGATTATTATATATAAATAAATAAATATATAGAAATATAAAGACTTTATTTCTGGTTTAGAATTATAGGTATTTACTTTTTCTTTTAATAAATTACAATTATAGTCAATTTTAATTAGGTCCATTTTAGGGCAAAATTAGAATTCTAATCTGTTGGTTGATTTAATTTATTTTAATTTATTAATTATTAAACTTTTATTATGAATATAACTTTTTTTTTTATTTAGAAATCTTAAATGATACTAAATTGTTTATTAATTAATAATTAAATTTATACTTTATATATAAAAAAAAAAACTTTTATAAAGTTTTTTTTTTTTTTACTTGAAGATACTCCATAATAAAATTGAATTTAAAAAAATTTTTTCTTTATAGGTATTAACAAAGAATAATAAATATTATATTACATATAATACACTAAATATACTTTAATATATATTATATTATTTATTAAATTATTTATCAGACATTTATTAATCATACATATAAAATTATATATATTATATATATAATATATTGTGGTATAGAATTCTGCAAATTCTGCATTTGACAAGTCATCTTTTTTTATAAAACTTTAATTTTATTAATTTTAATTATGTATATATATAAATAATACTATGATAATATATGTGTGTAACTTTATTTATATTTATAATATTAAATTAGGAATAAAACGTGATCAGTTTTTAATTTTTTTTTTAAAAAGCTTTAAATAATATATTATAAAAAAAAAAAAGTAAAAACAATAACAAAAAAAAAAATGTTACAGGTATTAATATATTGAAATTAGGTTAAAATTTATTTATTTATTTATTTATATATTTATTTATTTATTATTATTATTATTATTATTATTATTATTATTAAGATTTAAGTTTACTTTAATAATAATAAATTAAATATAAACTAATAGATATAAATGTAATATAAAATAGTTAAATTTAATATAACATTAAATTAAGTATTAAGTCTAGAATCAAGCCACAAAAGATATAAATACATGTAAAATAACAAAGTTAAACATTTGTAATTACCTATTTATAAAATCTTATAAATAAATAAATAAAATAAATAAATAATTAAATAATAAAACAAACTTTTATTAGATTAAGAGTCTCATTTTAAAGCTTTTAAACTAACTATCGACATGTCTCAAGAAAACATCAAACCTTTCAATGGAAAAAACTTCCAAGTTTGGGAATTCAGAGTAACTACAGCTGTAGAAAAATTGGCTCTTGAAAAATATTTAGAAAGCGACGTGTACAAAGACACCAAGGATAAAGCCAAAGGCGATAAAGAAAAATTAAACGAAGTAAAGAAGAACAATGCTACCGTTAGGGAAATTTTAATCAATGCTATTGATGATGAAATCTTGCATGATTTCATAAACATTAAATCTCCTTTCCAAATCATGCAAAAGTTAAGAAAGAAATATGGAGGAGGCGAAACAGACATCAGATATTGGATTAGAAAGCTCAATAATCTGAAAGCCAAAAATACTGAAGAAATTACTTATGTACTTGATGAAATGTTTAGTATATTTGAAACTTTAGAAGGAAAGAAACAAGTTATATCTGATAGAGAAAAATTAAAATTTATGTACGATTCAATGCCCAAAAACTTTAGAAATTACTTGGACATTGATGAAGATACGAAACCACAGGAACTGTACAATAAGATAAACAAAAAATTAAATATGATAGCTTATCTTGAGGGAGGAGAAGATTACAATTATTACTATCAAGACGATCCAATGGAAATAGATATAGTTGAAAAGTCAAGAAAAAATAGCAAATATAACAATGAATTAAAAGAAAGATTACATAAAAATTATATTAAAAACAGTGAAGAAAAAAGATATTGCCATATTTGCGAAATTTTTGGTCATACTACCAGAGAATGTAGATATAATTTAAAATACACAAAACAAAATTCAAAAAATAGAGAACATAAAAAGAACTACCATAATAAAAATCATTATCAAAGAAATAATAATTTCAATAAAAATAGGTTGGTGGCACAAATTGAAAAATCGGATGAAGAAGAAAACTATGTTGACACTCTTGATTATGAAGAAATATGTCAACTTGCTAAAGGAAATATTAACTTAGTAGAAGAAATGAAACTTTCTGAAGAACACGACAATACAGAAAAAGGTTTATTTAATATTTATAATAAAGAAGAAACAACAGAGTGGTTATATGATTGTGGAGCATGTGAACATATCACTAATAATAAAAACTTATTGACTAATTATACAAAAAGTCCCAACGAACTTTTATGCGCAAATGGTTCGAAGTTTAGCTACGATGGTTTTGGAGAATATGAATTTCAAATAAATGATACGAAAATTAAATTAAAACGTGTGTTATATTCTCCAGATGTAACAAGAAATATAATCAGTGCAATTGAATTAGCCAAAATAGGTATAAAAACTATTACAGAACCTCTCAATAAGAATTCAAACATTGTAAAGTTAACATTAATGGACTCAAATAACAAAATAATTCATAATATTTTTTCTACTAAATCAAATCAATTCTTACTTCATGTAAACAATGTAAAAATGTTAGATAAAAATGAAATAATGTCCATAAATGATAGCAAAATGACTTGGCATAGACGTCTTGGCCATTTTTATAATAAAGAAATGGAAAAATATTTAAAAGATCATGACGTCAGTGAACCCGACTGTTTGGACTGCAAGATAGCCAAAATGAAGAGGAGTCCTCATAATCGTGAAACTCCTAAGGCCTCCGAATTATTGGAAGTTATACACTCGGATATTATTGGCCCTATAAATAAATCGATTACGGAAAAAAGATTCATTTTAACTATTATTGATGAATTCTCCAGAAAGAGCTGGATATTTTTGTTAAAAAGTAAAAATGAAACTATTGATATTATCATCAATATGTTCAAATTCTTAAATAACATTTTTAAGGAAAATAAAATTAAATATTTCAAATCAGATAATGGTAGAGAATACAATAACAGAAAAATTTTAGAATTTTGTAAAAATAATGGAATAAGAAAAATCTACTCTCCACCTTATAATCCTGAAAATAATGGACTGGCTGAAAGGTTTAATCAAACCATTATTTCATGCGCTAAAACCTTATTATTTTGGAGCAAATTATCTGAAAATTTCTGGGATTTTGCCATTATCTACGCTAATTATATATATAACAAAGTACCACATAGTGGTATTGATAATAAAATTCCAGAAGAAATATTTTACAATAAAAAGGTAAATTTAAAATACATAAAAGTATTTGGCTGCATTGCTTATTATAAGGATTACTCTCAAGATAAAGGGAAATTTGACTCCAATGCAAATAAAGGAATATTTCTAGGTTTTGATGAACAGTCTTATAGTTATCTTATCATGGATTATGAAAATTTCAAAATGCACCGTGTTAGAGAAATTCAATGCATAGAAGACGAACCAGCTAATATTTCTCTTTCTGAAAATATAACAAATGATTTATCCAACAGCAACTTCTTTAATTTTAATTTCATCAACAATACTCAATTAACAAACAGTAGTAATTTAATTAGTACAGTATATAATAATGACGAAAATTTTAATTATCAATTAAATGACGTTAATAATTTATTTCAAAAATTAAATTTAAACGGAAATTCCGATGAAAATAAGATGGATATTGATCCTGAATTTTCTAATAAAAATAAATATAAGACAGACTACTACAGTCCTAACTCTATAAAGCGCTACCAAAAAACTTTTAATAACCATAATTTACATGGTAATTTAGATAACAATTTTTATAATAATTACTACGATAAAACCGATCATTATTATGCAAAAAATAATAATTTCAAGTTTGATCAAAGTAAAAATTTTTTTATTAATAAAAATTTTTCAAAAAATGAGCAAAAAATAAATAATTATAATAATATATATCAAACCTTATTTAATAATAATTTAAATAAAAATAATCCAGAACAAAATCAAATCTTAATTAATAATAATAATTTAAACAAAAATAACTTTGAACAAAATCAAACCTTATTTAATAATAAGTTGAATAAAAATAATTTTGAACAAAATCTAACCCTAAATAATAAGTTGAATAAAAATTATTCTGAACAAAATCAAACCTTATTTAATAATAATTCTAATGCAATTAATTCTGATAGTCCTCAAACAAAACATAATAAAAGTTTAATTTACAATAAATTTCATATAAAGAAAAATCATCATGAAAATAATAAACATGTTACAAAAAGTAAAAATTATAAATATATTAAGAACCCAGTGTCAATATCAACCAATATTCCTATGACATATAACGACGCGATTACCTGTAAAAATAAGGAATATTGGAAGAAAGCCATTGTTAATGAACTTAACAACCTATATGGTAATAAAATAATGACTTATGTTGAAAACGTTCCAAAAGGGAAAAATGTGATTTCTACCAGATGGGTATTCACAACCAAAACTGATGAAGATAATAATATAATTAAATTTAAAGCACGACTGGTCGCAAGGGGATTTAGTCAAAAAGAGGGAATAGATTTCAACCTTACATATTCCCCTACATTAAATATTGATTGTATTAAATTAATTCTATTTATTGCCGCAAAGTTTAAATGGAATGTCCAACAATTAGATATTAAAGCCGCCTACCTTAACGCTGATTTGGACAAAAATATTTATGTTTCCATTCCTCCAGGGGATGTAAATTACAAAAAAGGATTTTGGTTATTAAATAAAGCACTATACGGCCTAAAACAATCTGGCCGACAATGGAATATTAAAATTACAAAATTTCTCATTGATAATGGATTTGTTCAACTTAATTCTGAAAAATGTATTTTTAAAAAGGTAGAAAATGGAGTATTAATCGCTATTATAGGCATATATGTGGACGATATGATTATTACGGGTTATGATAATGAAATTTTTTCTATTATAAATAAAATTAAAAGAAAATTTAAAATTTCAAAATGTGAACCAATAAAATACATTCTTGGAATAAAAATTGATAAAGTTAAAAATAAATTTATTATTTCCCAAAAAGGATTTATTAAAAAATTATTAGAAAAATTTAACATTAAATATACAAAAAGAAATAATACGCCATGTACAGGCAATAATTTAATATCTGAAAATAAAGATCCATTTAATAAAACTATTTATAAAAGTGCTATTGGATCTCTAATATTTCTAGCAAAATGTACAAGACCAGATATTACATATGCCGTACATAAAGCCGCAAGAAAATCTGAAAATCCCTGTGTATCCGACTGGAAAGCAGTAACAAATATTATGAAATATTTAAACAATACTGTAGATTACAAATTATATTATGATGGGATAGGAACTATAACTGGATATTCTGATGCTGATTATGCTGGAGATATAACAGATAGAAAATCTACTTCTGGTTTCATAATTATGTTAGGAAACTCACCTTTAATTTGGTCTTCTAAAAAACAATCTACAGTTGCCACTTCTACTGCAGAAGCAGAATATGTTAGTACCGCTGAATGTTTGAAAACTATTTTATGGTTAAGAAATATTTTATATGAACTATTTAATTTTAGTAAAACCATTACAATTTACACGGACAATTTAGCAAGTAAGACAAGCATTGAAAATGGGGAATTAAATTCGAAGTTAAAACATATTGATATTAAATATCATTTTAATAAGGATTATATTGAAAAGAAAATTATTAAATTGGAATATGTTGATTCTCAGAACATGCTTGCTGACATATTCACAAAAGATTTAAATGGAAAGAAAATATTAAATTTTTCAAATAAAATTTTTATTTCATAATAAAATTATATTTGCGGGGGAGTATTAAGATTTAAGTTTACTTTAATAATAATAAATTAAATATAAACTAATAGATATAAATGTAATATAAAATAGTTAAATTTAATATAACATTAAATTAAGTATTAAGTCTAGAATCAAGCCACAAAAGATATAAATACATGTAAAATAACAAAGTTAAACATTTGTAATTACCTATTTATAAAATCTTATAAATAAATAAATAAAATAAATAAATAATTAAATAATAAAACAAACTTTTATTAATTATTATTATTATTATTATTATTATTATTATTATTATTATTATTATTATTATTATTATTATTATTATTATTATTATTATTATTATTATTATTATTATTATTATTATTATTATTATTATTATTATTAAATATTTGAACTATATATATATTGCTAGAAATATTTTATAATAAAATCTTTCTATATTTAAAGAATTTTAAAAATAGTAAAAAGATGAAAAATCAACAAATATTGGAGTCTAGAATGGGTGATAGCAAACTTTTTTTGATTATATATATGATCAAGATAAAATTTTATATATGACAATATCATTAGAAATTTTTATATGACAATGTTATTGGAAATTTTATATGACAATATCATTAGAAATTTTTATATGACAATGTTATTGGAAATTTTATATGACAATATCATTAGAAATTTATATGAATATACCATTTTTATTTTATATAAACCCTTGAAATATTAAATTTTAGTATTATTAATATTATTTGTCATTAAAATTGTGGATATAACGGTCCATTATAAATATATATATATATATATATATAAATATTAATAGTAATAATGAATAATATTTATTCTAACTTATTGAATTTAATGTCAATGACTTTAATATTTTTTTCTGTATTTTATAATATATTTAATTTCTATTAATATTTTTTTATTAGCATCAACCATTTTACCTCCTATAATATCAATATAATTAAATAAGAATTAATATCATCATCATTTAGTTTATAATTATAATGGTTACGAAAAAAAATTTTTTGATATTATGTTTTATTACATAATAGAAATAAATATATTTCTTGTGGCTTATGCCTTTACATATCATTTATTGCATTAATAAAATATAATAAATGAACATGCACTAATTATAATGAATTTGTCACTCCATCCAAAATACTATGCTTAAATTTTTATTCTATTTTTTTTTCTTATTTTATTTTATTTTATATTTTTAAATAAAATATAAACTAAAATATTAAAATTACTGTTTGATTCATTTTTAATATTATTAATATTTATTATAATTATTAAAATTTCATTTGTAATTTTAAAAATAATAAAAAATATATATATATATATATATATTAAATAATTGCCAATATTTATGAGCATTCTAATAAAAAAAATTTTATAAATTATGCTTATATAATAAAAATAATCTACAATTATTTATTAATAAAATATATTTTATCATGTTTATATAAGTATCATAAAAGTTCAATATAATTGTTCAAAAGTAAAATTTATTATTTAATAATAAACTAATTAATTAGTTTTAATTTTATTATTTTTTTTTAACTTATTTATAATTAAAATAATAATAAAATTTATATATATTAAATAATGAATTTTATAATCATGATTGTTGAGAGTAATAACTATTGACACATCTTGAGTAATTTAAACAATAGTTATTCTTTTTTTTTTTTTTTTTTTTTTTTTTTTTTTTTTTTTAATACTCTAAATTAATATTTATTCATTTTTGTTGTCTTTATGAAATTTTTGAATTTATACTAATAAATAATTTTAAACTTATTAAAAATATCCAATTTTAGTAATAATATATAATTTATTATATACATCGTTTAAGCTTGATAATTAATAAAAATTTAAACTTTAAAATATAAATACATATTTACATATATATATACTTTTTATTTATATGATATATAAACTATTTTATTTTATTCTAAGAAATAGATTTCTTTTATATATGTGTTATAGTTTATTTTTATATTATCTATTTTTTATATTTTAAAAAATTGTATAGAGCTTGCTTTATTTTACTTAGGTTAATACTTTTATTTTATTTTTATATATAAATTTTTATTAAATGTCAGTAAAATGAATGTATAATTATTAATCATTTTATTTATTGAATATATATTTATTAATAATAATTTTAATTTAGATTATCAACATTTTTTTTAATAATTTTTAAAAACATTATGTTAATAATGTTTAAAAAAATATGTTATGTATAATAAATATATAAATTTTTATTTTATTATTATATTTTTTTTTTATTTATTTTTTAATTTTTTTTTTGTTTTTAATTAATAAATTTATTTGTTTATTTTTGATATTAATTTTTATTTATTTATTTATTTATTTATTTATTTTTCTTTAATTATCTTCAAATTTAAGATGTTAATTTTTTATTAATTTTCCTTTTCCTTTTTTTTTTTTCTCATAATCTTTATGTTTATTAACGGCATTAATTTTTAAATTTTTTTTTCCTTATTATTTTATTATTTTAGAGTTTATTAAAAACATTCATTTTGCTTAATAATATAAAAATTTTATGTAATTTGGATAATCATTTTTATGTAAAACATAAAAGATATTTATTACTTCTAAAATTATATATATAAAGTATTTAAGTGGTTAAGAATAAAATACTTTAAGTTATTTTTTAATATAAATAACTTTTAATAATAATAATAATAATAATAATAATAATGATAAAAATAATACTAATAATGATTATTATATTTCTAATTGTATAAAGAATTTCTTGTATGACGAATTTGTTAATAATCATTAGACATTCAATTAAATAATTTTATTTGATTTATATTTAGATAGAATAAACAATTTATAATTCCATTAGTTTTAAAGTATAAAAATTTTATTAATTTTAAAATATTTGATATTAATTATATTAATAAATATTAGTAATATATGATATATTTTATATTAAACAATATAAATTTTAAACAGTTTAAAATAAAAAAATAAGTAAAAATAATCAAAATTAAAATGGTGATTATTATAATTTTAAATAAACATTTGTAAATATTACATATATATATATTTTTAAAAAGAATTTGGATATTTATTTATGTTTTTAGTTCAATAAAATGTATTATTTGTTATTTTTTTATTTGTTTATTTCTTATAAATGTATTGCATTATATATGGATATCATAGTATTTTAAATAATCATCAAAATTTATTATTATTATTATTAATATTAATATTAATATTATTAATATTATTATTATTATTATACAAATAAATATTCAATTTTAAAACTAAATAAATTGCAAAAAAGATAAATTTATTATATTTATTTTATATTATTCATCAATAATAAAATTTCTAATGTATATTAATATCTAATTCAAATTTTATCTATTTTAATAAGATATATGGTAATAATATAAAGTATGACAATTACAAATTTATAAAATATATATATATATTATAAATAAAATTATATCTTTTCTATAATTTATTTTAAATTTATTTTATATCAAGTTTCCTATCAATTGTATTTATTAATTATCTAAAGAAGAATAAAAAAAATTCAAATATTTATTCATTAAAGATTTATGAAAAATAAAATATTATTTTAATAAATAGTATTATATAATTTTCATAATAAAAAAAATATAACAATATATTTTAACAACGTCCTTAATGACAAATGAAATTTAAAACTGACTATCTAAATATATATTATTCAAATTTTATTAAAAAAATTTTTTTGGTTTCAGTCTATTAATATATTAAATAAATAAATAAATAAATAAATAAATAATATTTTTTCATTTGATTATAAAAATTTATTATTTTAAAAAATAAATTTCGAAGTCTCAAAAAATATATAACAATACTTTATTAATTATTTAATAATATGATTATTATTATTTTTAAATTTTATTATTTTATATAACTCCATTAATAACTTAGAAGAATAAAATATGTTAATATTTTGTTTTACTAAAAATTTTTAAAATATTACTAATATTTTATATTTTACTTTAAATTGATAAAATAATAATTTTTATTATTATTTTTAATACTTCTTTAATAATTATATTTAAATATTTTATATTATTATTATTATTTTCTTTTATAATAAATAATATAATATCTTGTAATTATGTTTTTTTTTTTTTTTTTTTTTTTTTTTTTTTTTTTTTTTTTTTTTTTTTTTTTTTTTTTTTTTTTTACCAAAATTTCCACCAAGATTTCTTCTCAGAGGATTTTATATCTAAATCATCATCATCATCAAATATGTTATCTTTATAAACATCTGGATATTTTCTAAAACAATCTTGCATTCCTTTAAATTTTTCGAGACAATCCATTCCTTTTGGATCAGCTTTTGAATATATATAACAAGAAAATGCTGCTTTAAATTCCTCGGCACATGGACCTTTAGTCATATCACCTAAACATGGACAATCCCAATTTATTTCTCCAGTTTCTGGATCATAAGCATCATCATTGGTTGATGGTTTACTTTCTTTCTTTTCAGTTTTGCTTCCAAAAGGCCACATTTTTTCTTCTATATTATTTTTATACACTTTTTATTTTACTGTTTTATTTATTTATTTATTTATTTTTATTTTGACTTTGGTTATTGATAATTATTTTAAAGTATTCTTATCAGCTATTTCAATGATATCTTTATAATTTATTATTTCTTGAATTTAAGTATTAGTTATTTTAATAATTGTGAATATAGAAAATTTAATACACCGAATTTAATATGAAAAGTGAAAATACATATGTAAATTAAATTAGTAAAATTCTAATATAGCAAAATAAATAAATAAAAAAAAAAAACTTTTATTTTCAATTATTTATAAATGTAATAAATTATCAATCTTTTTAATCTTTTGAGTGCTTATTTTTGATGTTTATATTAATTTAAATGCTTATGTATTTCAAATATATATATATATTATAAAATTATTTTATTTCAAAATTTGGTAAAATTATATAATTTCTTTATATAAAATAATTTGAATTTTAATTAAAAATTATTCTATTTACCAATATTTTTTCGCTTTTCTTCACTATTAATAAGTAAATATTATTCTATTTAGAGATTTTTATAATAAAATAAAAAAAATTCAATAAAATATACATTAAAATAATGATATTATACTGAATATAAAAGAAGAAAGTAGAATATTTTATTTCAAAAAATATACATTTTAAAAAAAGGTTAAATTTTATTGGCTAATTAATTTAGTTTTTTTCTTATTAAAAAATTTTTTTTTTATAAAAATTCTTCCAATTTTTTATATATATATGATTAGATTAGATAGTATCATAAATTAATAAATTAAAAATAAATAAAAATAAATAAATAAAAAATAAATAAATATTATTATTATTACTTTAATTTATGGTTTAGTATTACCATACATTTTTTTTTCCATTTTTATATGTTTTATAATTATTTGTTCAATTTTAATTAAAAAATTAAAATAAAAAAAAAAAAAAAAATAAATAAAAAATTTTAATGTTTAATATTATTGAATTTAAATATTTAATTAACTGATTATACCTTAATAGTCATTATTATTTTTTTAATAATATTAATATTCTTCTTATTCTTTAATATAATTTTATTATAGGTAAACTTACATGTACCAATATAGTTAATATAAATGATGAAGAATTTATTGTTTTGTTGAAGGATTTCATTTTGATTTCTAAATAGTAATTGAATTCTGTTTAAGTAAAGCCAAAAAAAAAAAAAAAAAAAAAAAAAAAAAAAAAAAAAGAAGCATATATTTTTTTTGAAAAAAAGCAATTTAAGTTTGTTTTTTTTTTTAATTTTACAATTATTGATGAAGAAATGATATAGAAATACTATTAAAATAAATTATTTTAATAAAAATCATTTTAAATATACATAAATCAATTCAGTATAATTATATATATATTATATCAGTAATATTCTCATTCTCATAATTATTATTGAAATATAATAATTTAATAACAATAAAACAATAATTAATATTAAACAATTATCAGTATTATTGATATATCAATTTTCGATTTTTTTTTTTTTTTTTTAATTGAGCAGGATTTTTTTTTCAATTTATAATTAATATAATTAAAATGTAATATGAAATTAATATTTGTTAATCAAGATTTTATCATGATTGGCAAAATATAAAATTTAAATAAAATAAATAATGTGTATTAATTATATATAGAAAAAATTCTTGTTATGGATTTTATTCATATATTTACAATTTTTAAAGTTTAATTTTTAAAATATTTTTATCATATAATTAATGAATTCTTTTTTTTTTTTTTTTTTTTTAAAAAAAAAAAATTGATTTTAGTAAATAAAAATGAATGCCAAGAGGAAAGAATTAAGAGCTTTAAATGAAACAGCTTGGGAAAAAAGAATAGGTATCTTTAGAGATTAAAATATTAAATAAATATTTAATATTAAATTTAAAAATGAAATTTATAAATTTTTTAAAATGGAAATATTATTATTCAAATATTTAAATATACTTATTTATTTATTTTTCTTTATTATTATTATTATTATTTTTTATTTTTATTTTTTTTTTTTTTAAGATTTATCCAAGGAGAAACTTGATGCTTCAATTAAGAAAAACACTTCATTTGTTAAAAAACTTAAGGTTTCACTTACAAGTGAAAAGAAAAATGAATTACTTAAAGACATTAAATCATTGAAATTAGAAAAATATATAGCTGAAGTGGTTTCAGCTATAGCAGAAGCAAAATTAAAAAATCAAGCTGATATAGCAGCAGCAGTAGAAATTTGTTCTTTACTTCACCAACGTTTTCCTGAATTTTCAAAATTACTTCAAGATGCTTTATTAAAGCAACTCAGCCCAGGAAATTATTCTAGTAGTAATCTTTCGGGTGAACAAAAAGAAAAAGAAGATAGTACTAGATTAGCTAGGCAAAAAGCTGTATTACCTCTTTTTATAGAATTATATCTTGTTAATGTATTTCGTGATATTTCTTTAAATAAAGAAAAAGAAATGCTAGTAGTTACTGTTTTAAAAAAATTAGTAAGAGTTTTTATATCAATTTTTTTTATTAAAAATTTTTAAAAATAATAATAATAATATATATATATATATTATATAAAATTTTATGTTCAATAGTTAGCAATTGATAAAAATATTCATAATAATATTCCATTAGCGGTAATTGTTATGTCTAATTATGGTAGAGAATTAACAGGAATAATACCACAAAAGCAAGAAACAAAAGAAGATGGTGATAAAAATAAAAATGAAGAAGATTCATCAAAAAATGAAAATACTCCTACAAAAGAAGATAGTTCATTAAACAGTGACGATGTAAATAAAATTAATGGATATTAATATTTTTAATAAATAAATTTAAAATATTATCAAAATATTAATTATAATATTATTATTTTTTTTTTTTTTTTAATTTAAAAATATTAAAAATAAAAAAAATTGTTTTATTAATCTTTTATAGGATGATATAATATCTGTTCCAAATGAAGTTAAAGATAGATTAAAAGTATATATTTTAGATTATTGTAAAGCAGTAGAAACTCAATTAAATAAAGCTTTTGAGGTAATATTTTAATATATGAAATTAAAGTAGTTTTTTTTTTTTTTTTTTTTTTTTTTTTTTTTTACAAGGAATTTGTATATAATATACATACATATTTATATTAACTGTTCAATAACGATTATTAATTTTGTATATTATTAAAAAGAATTTAAAAAAAATGGAGAAGTCTAATCGTGAAAACAGTATTGCTCATGGTAAAATTAATGAAGAAAGAAAAGAAAAATATCAAAAATTCCAAAAAATTTTTGAAAATTATTATAATAATGCCAAAATATTATTTAAATATGTTAATAAGAAGATTCCTGAATTTAAAGATGATGAAGATGATTCATTAGGAGTTTCATTTAAGATTAGTTTAAAGGATAAAAAATTGGTATACACATTTTTTTTTAAAATAATATTAATTGAATATTAATAATTATTTTTATTAATTTATTAATTTTTTTTTTTTTTTTAAATATTTTTATTAATATTAATATTAATATTTTATTTTAATATATATATTGTAATAAAAATTAATTTATAAAAAATAATTGATAAAATTTTTGTTAAAATACAATATATATATATATTATTATTATCAATATAATTAATACTATAATAATAATAATAATAATAATAATTCAAAAATTATCAAAATAAAATTGTATTAATATTACAGGATTCATTCCAAAGTGATATTTGGGAAGATGAAGATTCCAAAGTATTCTATGAACAAACAATAGATTTAAAACTAATGATACCAAAAGCTTTATTGAAAAGTAAAAAAGATAAAAAATCAGATAATGATACAAAAGATTCGGAAAAATCATCAAATGAAAATCTTGATCAAGTATCACCATTTTCAATTTCAGAACCAGAATTAGAAAAAATTTTAAAAGAAAAAAGTGAAAGAATGGAAAAGAATGAAGATGTTGATGATGAAGAACCAGAAGACGAGCCAATAACATCAGAAGATAAACGTAATATTAATCCATTAGCTCTTGATGCTATATTGGAACGTCTTCCATTTGCATTAAATCGTGATGCTATTGATCAAATTGCAGTTGATTTTTGTTTTGTTAATACTAAGAGTTCCATGAAAAAATTAATTAAAACTTTAGTTAATGTTCCACGTCAAAGATTAGATTTATTATCATATTATTCACGTTTAGTTTCTACATTAAGTAAATGTTTCCCAGAAATAGGTGATTCTGTTATTAATGAATTAGAAGCTGAATTTCATAGATTTCAGAAAAAATCAGATCAAATGTTTCATGAAGAAAAAATTAAAAATATTAGATTTATTGGTAAATATTTTATTTTTATTCTAATTTTATTTTAATAAATAAATAATAAATGTATAATATATAAAGTAAGTTAAAAAAAAAAAAAAAGTCTTATATTACAATCAATTAAATTAAAACTAATATATTTTACTTTGGTTTTCAATTTAAAAATTATTATTAATTTAATATATATGAATTAATTTATTATATCTATATAAAATATTTGATTTCTAAAATGACATCAAAATTTTTTTTATTAAAAAGGTGAATTGACAAAATTTAGAGTTACACCATTACATGTTGTTTTTCATTGTATTCAAGTATTATTAGAAAATTTCAATGGTTTTAATATCGATATACTTTGTAGTTTGTTAGAAACTTGTGGTAGATTTCTTTACCGTATTCCAGAAACTAAAACACGTTTAGGTAATATGCTTGAAATTATGATGAGAAAGAAGGTAAAGCAACATATTGATAATCGACAAAATCTTTTAATTGAAAATGCTTACTATCAATGTAATCCACCAGAAAAAATTATTAAACCAGTTAAACAAAGATCCCCTATTGAATTATATATAAGAAAAATGATTTATGAAGATCTTGGAAAATATACTGTAGATCGTATTTCTAAGCAATTTAGAAAACTTAATTGGGATGATCCTGATGTACTTCGTGTTATTTATAAGGTTTTCTTTAAGATTTGGAAGTTGAAATATATTAATATTCATCTTATGAGTTATTTAGTTGTTGATCTATCTCATTATCATCCGGATTTTGGTGTTGCTGTTGTTGATAATACTATTGAAGATATTAGAATTGGTTTAGAGGTATGGTTTAATTATATATATATATATTAAGTAATAATACTAATATTAGTATTTTAATATAGAATACTAATGATTCTTGATTTTAACTATATAAATATATTGTTATTACTATTATTACTTATTTTTTCTTTTAATTATTAAAAGCAAAATAATTATAAGCATAATCAAAGAAGATTAGCAATGATTAAATTTTTAGGTGAACTTTGGATTTATCATATGATTGAAACAGATACCATTTTTGATATTTTATATACACTTGTTACTTTTGGTCATGGTAAATTATTTATATTTTTATTTAACACATATACACACACATACATATATATATGTATATTTATTTATATATTTTATTTTTATTTTTATTTTTTTTATTTATATATATATTATTTATTTTTATTTTTATTTTTTATTTTTATTTATTTATTATTTATTTTTATTTTTATTTATTTATTTATTATTTATTATTTATTATTTATTTATTTATTTATTATTTATTTTTATTTTAATTTTTATTTATTTATTTATTTATTTATTATTTATTATTATTATTATTTTTTTTTTACCGTATTGGAAAAATATATATATACATAGAAATTAATTATTAGTTTAAAATTATTTTATTATTTTATTGATTAATTGATTATATATTAATTGATTATGAATATATAAAAAGATCAAGGTAAACCAAGACCAGATGAATTATGTCCACTTGATGCTCCACATGATTATTTCCGTATTAGATTAATTTGTACATTATTAGATACTTGTGGTACATGTCTTAAAGAAGATAGTAGATTAAATATTTTCTTAGTCCTCTTTCAAGTATATATTAAAACCAAATTCCAACCACCAACAGATATTATATTTTTAATTCAAGATATTTTTGAAGTAAATTTATTAATATATATATAATATTTATTTAAATCCTTTTATTCTATTTTAAATTAATATATAAAATACTTTTCTAATTATATATATATATATATATATGTTTTTTTTTTTTTTTTTTTAAAAAAAAAAAATATTAATTAATAAAAATAATAATAATAATAATAATAATAATAATAATTATAGGTATTCCAACCTAATAAAAAATTATTCAATACCTATGAAGAAGCATGTATTGAGTTAGATAGATTAGTTTTAGAAGATAGAAAAAGAAATGAACCTAAAGTCATTTATGATGGTACTAATAATGCAACTAAAGAAAATGTTGGTAAAGATAATGATAACGATAATGATAACGATAATGATAACGATAATGATAATGATGATGATGATGACGATGAAGATGATGAAAATGAAGATGATGAAGATGATAACAATGATGAAGTTATTGATCATGAAGATGAAGATAATGAAGATAATGATAATGAAGATGATGAAAATAAGGATGAAAATTTAGTTGATGGTGATGAAGAAGATGTTGTTGTATATAATCAAGATGATTTTAAACCTACAGAAGAAGAAGAAGAAGAATATAAAAGAGAATTTCATCAAATTATGCAAGAAAGTCTTGATTCTCGTAGGAATGAAAGAAAAGTTCAACAATTTGATATTCCAATACCAATGGGTATTAAAAAAGATTTAAAAGATAACAATAGTGATAGTCAAGAAGAAGACTCTGAAGAAGAAAAGAATAATGTTGAATTTGTATTATTAACGAAGAAAGGTAATAAACAACAAGCTAAATCTTTATCTGTTCCAAATGATTGTGTCTTTGCTGTATCAGCACGTAATCAACGTGAAATTGAAAGAAAGGAACAAATGAAACTTAAGAAATTAGTATTAAATTATGAAGAACAAGAAGAAAAAAGTAGACATAATAAGAGAAGAATGGATACTCGTAGATACTATCGTGATATATGAAAATAAAATTAACTTAAATAAAATATAATAAAATAATCTAAAATAAAATGATCTAAAGTATATAACACATAAAATGGTAAAATAAATAAGTAAATAAATATAATTTATGGAGATACAATGAAAGAAAAAAAGAAAAAAAAATTTTTTTTTTTTTTTATTTATTTTAATATAGCCTTTCTTTTATTATAAATTCTTATTAGATAGAATTTATACATATATTATTTTTATAATTCATTATTATTAATATTTTTATTCTTATTAATTAATTATAGTTTAACGAGAAAGTTTTTAATTAAAAAAATAAAGAATAGTGAAACACCATCACAAGTAATAAGCTAGCAATAAATAAATAAATTAGATAGATAGATGAATTAATAAATTATATATATAAAATCATGAAATTATAAAATAAAAAAAAAAAGTTACTTTTATAATTAAAATTAAATTTATATAAAAGTAAGTAGTAAAGTAAATCCTTTCAACATATAAAATAAAAATTTAATAGTGAATTAATTACTATTATTGATAATAGTAATACCAGATTATGGATTACATTTTACTAAAAAAAAAAAAAAAAGACTTGTATTTAAATTTAAAATATAGAAAATAAATAAATTATAATGATAATGATAATGATATTAAAAAAAGTAATAATGATGATAATGATGACAAATAAATAAATAAATAAATAATATATTATAATATAATTATAAAATAATTAACAGATAGGATAAATACAATGAGTATAAAAATCACAATAAACAAGTATTATTTTAGTGTTCTTTTTTTTTTTTTTTATCTATATTAATTAATTATTACTTAAATATATAGGTTGTTTTTACTAAATTTAGTTAATTTATATAGTTATTTATTTCTATTTATTTGAAATTATTTTATTTATTATTATTATTATTATTATTATTATTATTTACTATTATTAATAAAGAGTAATTTACAATAAAAAAAAAAAAAAAAAAAAAAAAAAAAAAAAAAAAAAAAAAAAAAGCACATTTCAAAATAAATAAATAAAAAATAAAATAAAAAAGGAAAAAGGAAAATTAAACAATTATAAATAATTATAAAAGAACAAAAATTTTAAGTTTTATTTAGTATATTACAAAAGCCTAATAAATTTTATTTTATTATATTTTTTTTTCTTTATATTTGTTTGTATTATTTTATTTTTTTAATAAATTATAGTACAGATAAAGGTAATTATTATTATTATTATTATTATCTAAAATTGTATTTTTAAAGTGTTCCTAATAATCCTTATAATTTTTCTTCTAATTTTGAAGTTGCTTTCCGTTTTTTAAAATAAAAGCAGCTAAATATTCATATGGATTTGGAGGTCTAAAATATAATTATTATTCAATATTTTTTTTTTTTTTGTTATCATTTTTTTTTTTTTAAAAAAAAAAAAAAAAAAGATTGTTAAATTATACTTTTTTCTTTTTTACATTACTTTTATTGTTATTATTATGTATTATTATTATGTTAAGAAATATAAAAGTAATAAAAAAAAAAATAAAATTTATAACAAAATAAATTATACCTTTCTTTAACGAGTTCTTTAAGACCTTCAAGTAACACTGGCACAACTGTTTGATCTAAGTAAGCTCTTGCTGGTAAATTACATAATTGTTCATATTCTGATGGGTCATTTTCAAAGTTTTCCTTTTCAGTTTTTATTGCATTCTTTTTGTATTGAAATTATTAATTAATTTTTTAATCATTGTTAAATTATAATAGTTATAATATTAATATTATAATATTTTAATCGAATATAAAAGGATAATATATATATTTAAATTATTATTGATGTTTCATTTTTATTTTTATTTATCAGTTTAATTGTGATTAAAATTAATTATTTTTTATTAAATTTAAACGATTTTGAATTTTTATATTGAATTACTTCTACATCTGGAGTTAAACCGTTTTCTTTGTGAAAAGCCATTGGATCTTCACCATTTTCAACTTTAATATCTTCTTTAGTATCCATGTTATTTGGTGATGCTTTATATATACATGTTCATATTGAATAATATAAATTTTAGGATACATCACAAAAAAAAAAAAAAAAAAAAAAAAAAAAAAATATATATTAAATTATTTAAAATTATATAATTACTAAAAAAAATATATATATATATAGAAGTTTTCATTGTTATTTATTTAAAATCTACCTTCTGGATTAGCCATAGTTATGATATATATATAATTGATTTAAAAAATAAAAATTAAAACGAAATATTTTTTATTCTTTAAATTTATTTTTAAAAATTATTATTATAGAATAAATTAGAAAAATAAAAAAATATTTATAAAAATAATTAATAATAATTTTATTAATGTACAATAAATATTTTAATAATAATTTTATCTATATTATATTGATAATTAATTTATAATATAATATACATTAAGAGATTTCCTATTTTTACAATATGAAATGCGAAATTTCAAGATACTATTAAATATTGAATATATAAAAAAAAAATTTTTTTTTTAACATTTTATTTATTATTTCAATAAAAATTTTTTAAAAAAAATAATTATAAAGTTAAACCAATAAATTTATTGATTAAACCTTTTAAACTTATATAATAGAAAACTTTAAATTTATAATTATTTTATTATTTGAATATTGTTTTATTTCATATAATAAAGAAATTTTAATAATAAATGCTAAAATAATATTAACAATTTTCCCACTATTTTTTTTTTTTGTTAATTTAAGCTATGAAGATAACTATTAATTATTTCATTATTAATAATAAAATACTTCCAAAGAATAGAAAATAAAATCATTCGAAAAAAAAAAAAAAAAAATTATATATGATTTATCTGAACTTCTTTTAATAATTTCATTAAACTAAATACACAATATTATAATAAATAAAATAAATTAAAATAAATAATATATATATAATAAACTACTATAAATTTAATAAAAATTAATATATTAAAATGTTTTGTTATTTATTTATTTATTTATTTATTTATTTATTTATTTATTTATTTATTTATTTATTTATTTATTTATTTATTTATTTATTTATTTATTTATTTTTTTTTTTTTTTTTTTTTTTTTTTAATTAAATTTAATTAAAAAAATTTTTTTTAATGATATCTGAATTTAAAAAGAAATGAAAATATTACTTAAAACTTCATTTTAGTTAATATAAAAATATAATAAATATACATTAGTTAATTTATATAAGAGAGTCAAAAATAAATTTTTCTTTATTCCACTGTTGACTAGAATTATTATTATTAATTATATAATATTGATATATACCAGTTCAAAACAATATTTAGAAAATGGCTATACAGGCTAAAGGTTAAATATCTGTAAGATAAATAGAAAAATATGTTTATAAAATTAATTATATATTAACTATATTTTAATTATATTTTTTTCTATTATATTCATTATAGGAGGGCAAAAAATTGTATGTTTGAAACCTTAAAATTTTATAAATACTAAAGATAAAATTTATTGAATTTAAAATTTTGTTTGTATGCCTTTTATTTTATTAAAAAAAAAGTCATACGAACAAACTAAAAGAAAAAGGAAAAAATGCTTTTTATATACAATTAATAAAAATGAATGAAGGATTAAATAGAACAAAATTATTTATTCTAATTTATAAAATCAATTTTTTTTTTATTTAAAAAAAAAAAAAAGGAATAAATTTGAAATTGATATCAATTTGAAATTTAAAAATAACAAAGGGCTTTTAATATTAATTTGTTTTTATTATTATTTTTTTATATCATTATTTATTTTTATGTATTAATATTATTCAATATAAAGTTATCTTCACTTCCTTTTGAAATATTACTATATTTCAATAGATTGTATTACTATTTATTTTTATTAGGAACATTAATATTATTAATATATAAAGGTAAAATATTTATATTTATATATTATTAAAATAAGAATTCATTATTTTTCTTCATATATATATATTAAAATTTTGAAGAAATAAAATAAAATTGTATTAAAAAAATTTTGTTTTTCTAATTAATACAATTTCTAAATATAATATTTATGTTAAAAAGGAATTAAGTATCCCTTTCCAAATGGTGCTTTATGGCTTGAATTGTGTGGATTAATACCATTTAGTATTCTAGAATCAATACGAATTTATCTTGGTTCTCAAGGAAATAAAACCGAAGAAAGACTACCAACAGGTGTGTCTCTAGTTTTGTCCTTTATATCTGCTTTTGGCTATACATATTATATGATATTTCAAACTTACGTGTAAGCATTATATATTTTATGTACAAATATATAATAAAATTAAATAAAAATATATATATATATAAATATATAAATTATATAAAATAAAAAAAATTATACATAATACTACTTATTTATTTATCAAATGTATTATAATTAAATATTATAGATTATTATTTGATATTATATTAGGTGCAATTGGTTTACTATTTATCATTGGTGATATAATATTTGCTATAATATTATTTATAAACTTAACTAATGCATCAGTCTAATTATTCAAAGTTTTTTATTTTATTTTCCATTTATTTATCTTAAAAAAATTCCATAATATATTTAAAAAAAAAATTATGGGAAATATAGAATTCATTAAATAACATATTGTTCATTATTATACATATATATATATAATTTTATTTTTCAAATTTCAAACTTATAAAAATAATTTAAATATTAATATATTTAATATTAAAATTTAATATTTATGATATGCAAATAAAATATTTTTTATTTTATTTTAAATGTATTATAAAAATAAAAAAAAAAAAAATCTATTATAATACAATCAATCAATATATATAATATAATTTATAATAATTCCTTAAATAAATTAATATATAATAAATCAAAAATAAATTTTCGCAATTATTTTATTGATATTTTTATATTAATTTATTTTATTTTTATTTATAATCTTTCTTTTTTATTATTTTATATTATTTCAAATTTAATAAATAAATGTTTATTTTATTTTAATAATAAAAATTATAAATATTAATATAAAAAAAAGTAAAAAATATATAAACTAAATTTCATATATTATTTTTTGTATTATTTAATTTTTTTTTTCTGGTTGATTTGTGTCTTTTTTACATTCATTTGTGCATCATTTACGAAAAATAAATAAATAAAAGATCATTCTGGTTTATCCAATCACATTCAATAATACATTTCTTTAAAAATTGATATTAAAATAAAAAGTAAATAGTAAATACATTTATAATAAATAAATAGAAGTTAAATATTGAATAAATAAATTAATAATAAAAAATTATACGAATGAAAATATATAATGAATAAATAGATAATTATAATAAAAATATAAATGATATAATAAATAAAAAATAATAAATAAATAAATAAATAATAATAAAATGATAATAATAAATAAAATAATAAATAATAATAAATAAAATAATAAATAATAAATAATTAATAATTAATAATAATTAATAAATAATAATAAATAAATAATAATAAATAAAAAGTAATAGATAGTAAACAATAAATAAAAAATTATATATAATAGATAATACAGAATTTCAATACATAATCAAAAAAAAATAAAAAATAAAAAATAAATATCCAATATTATAATATATAGAAAAGTATATAATATAATATATATTTATTTGTAATTTAATTATTATAGAAATATAGAAATAATGTTATTATAGAAATAAACATTGATAATGAAGTAATACAATGATGAAATTAAATCATTTCATTTTTAACTTTTATTTTTAAAACTTTTGGGAATAATTCATTTAATATATTATAAATACATTACGAAATATATACTAAATAAATTTTCTATTCAAATCTTATTTTATAATATAATATATAATTATTCTTTAAATCACAATAAAAATTTGTATGGGCAGTACTAAATCAATAATTTTTAATTTTAATTTTTTTTTTCTTTGCGATTTATAATAAATACTTAATATTTTGATATAATATTAAATCCTTACAAAAGAATTTAAAAAAAAAAAAAAATAAAAAAATATATTCAATATATATTTATATCATATCTTTTTTTTTTTTTTTTATAAAATAAATTATTATGGAAACAATGGAAACAGGTAAAATAATAAAGATTCAAAAATTAATAAAATAAAAACATTTGCTATTAAAGTATGAGAAATAAATAATAAAAATCAGTATTAAATTGAAAATAATTGTAAAAAGGCTGTAAATTTTATTTTATTATATTATAGTATAAAAAATATTAAAGAAATGATAAAGAATATATTAATAATTGTTGATATAATAAATTCTTGGATGGAGAAAGGGTTTAATAATACTATTAATAATGAAAGAAATAAATATAAAATAAAACAAAATTAATTATTAATCCTTCATTCCTTCTTTCATTTCTTTTTTTTTTTTTTTTTTTTTTTTTTTTTTGGTAATAAACCAAGAATACAGAAGAATATTATATAATATGGATATCAAAATATATAAATGTATAATTAAAATATAAAAGTATTTAACGAAATTTTTTTATTATCGTATAATCAGTTATAAATGAAATATTTCAAATATTTTTTAAATTATTTAGATTATTAGATGTTGAAATTGACAAAACTATATTTTTTATGAATATATATAATCAAGAATAATGATAATACAAATATAAATATATAATAATATGTTTTATAAATATATATATATATAAATTCCCCGAAATATTAAAATTTGTATTAATTATTTTATATTTTAGAAAACATTTTTGCCAATAACCCAGCTCTTCTTAATGCCATTCAAGGCCGTTTAGGTAGTTTAGTTGGTAGACCATCCGGTTATATTGAATCTTTACCACCAGAAGGTATTTATTTATTATTTTATATTATCTTTAAAATATTTTATATTTATCAAATATATTAACAATTTTAAATTTAAAATTATTTTACCAAATTATTAATTAAAAATATTAAATAAAAAATAGTTAAAAGAAGAATTAAGGCTTTAAAGAACATTCAAGTTAGTATATAATTATATATAAATATTTATTTTTGATATTATTAGAATTATAATAAATATATTAAATTAATATTTTATTTTAATTGTTATTATTATTATTATTTTATTTTAATAGTCTGAGCAGTTAAAGTATGAAAAACAATATAGAGCTGAATTAGCTGAATTAGAAAAGAAATATTTAAAAATTTATGAACCATTATTTGAAAAGGTATGAATAACTATAAAATAAAAGGATATAATAAAGATTTATGTATTTAAATAAAGTATAATATTATATTAATCAATATCTTCTATTATTTTATTTACTAAAATTTATAATAGCGTTCTTCCATTGTTAATGGTAAAGTTGAACCAACCGATGCTGAATGTGAAAGAGAAGACAGTGATATGGAACAAGTATATATCAAACATATTGAAAATTATAAAAAAAGAAAAAATAAATAAATATTTAAATATTTATATTAATAAGATTATATTTTATATGAACCAAAAAAAAAAAAATTAACAATAATATTAATTATATTTTAAAAATATAATTAGGATGCCGAAGAAAAACCAGAAGTAAAAAAAGAAGAAAAACCATCTGCTGATCCAGTTAAGGGTATTCCAGAATTTTGGTTAACTTGTTTAAAAACTAATGCTGTTATTGCTGAATTAATTACTGAAAGAGATGAAGAACCATTAAAGGCTTTAACTGATATTCAATTACAATACTTAGATGATTCTGATGTAAGTTTATTTTTATTCAATAATAATTATTGAGTAGAAATGTATTATCAATTAAAAATCTTGATAATGTTATTTAAATAATATAAAAGTTTTTATAATTAATATCTATATTAATTATTGATAATAATAATAATAATAATAAAAATAGGGTTTCAAATTATCTTTCTTCTTTAATGAAAATGAATACTTCACCAATAAGGTTCTTACTAAGATTTATAGATTAGAAAATACTGGTGATTATGGAAATATTATTGATGGAAAGGCTGAAGGGTAATTTTATTATTTATTTATTTACTTATCATATATATTAATATTTAATTATTTAAATAAAAAAAAATTAAATATATTTAATAAATTGATAATTAAAATTATATATATATAATCATATTTATAAATATTATTAGTTGTGATATCAACTGGAATGAAGGTAAGAATTTAACTGTTACTGTTGAAACAAAGAAACAAAGAAGAAAGGGTACAAATCAAACTCGTATTATTAAGAGAACAATTCCAGCTGAAACCTTCTTCTCCTTCTTTAATCCACCAGTTATTCCAGATAATGAAGCTCTTGAAATGGATGAAGATGAAGTAAGTACACTAAAATATATATTTATATAATATTTATTTATTTCTTATAAATGTATAAATATATATATTATTTTATTATATTTTTAATAATTGATGAATAATTTTTTAAAATATACGTATAAATATATTTTATTATAAATATTTTTATTTTTTAATTTTTTAATTATTATTTATTTATATATTTATTTAATAATATATTATATTATATTATAATAATATTATTATTTTTAATAATAACTATTAATAGATGCAAGAATTAGATAACAAATTAGAAGCCGATTATGAAGTTGGTGAAATAATAAAGGACAAAATCATTCCATATGCTGTTGATTGGTTCACTGGTAAAGCATTAGAATTTGAAGAAGCTGAATTTGATTCTGATGAATATGACGGTTATGATGATGAAGAAGATGATGATGATGACGAGGATGTTGATGATACTGAAAATGCTAAGGTAAAAAAAAAAATATATATATATATATATAATAATAAATTAAATAAAATAAATAAAATAAAATAAAATAATTGTATATAATATTATTAAATTTGATATAAAAAAAAATAATAATAATATAATTACTACTTATAATTATTATTTATGAATGATTGATAAAAAAAAATTAATTTTAAAATATAAAATAAAAAAATAATATTTCTAATGTTTTATTATTTATTTTCTTAACAAATTAATTAATGAATAGGGTTTAAATGAACCAAATGCTCAAGCTCCAGAATGTAAACAACAATAAATTAAATAATATTTTAAATAGCAAGGAAATAAAAAATAATAAATAATAATAATAAATATATATACATATATAATAATGTTTTATTATGAAATTTATTTTATATTTATTTTTATTTTTATTTTTTTTTTTTTTTAATTAATTATTTTTTATTTATTTATCATCATTGTTATAATTAATAAATATTTTTGAAAAAAAAAATTTTTTTTTTTTAATAAAATCATTTTATCGATAATTAAACAAAAATAAAATAAAATAAAATAAAATAAAGATCAATAGAATAATCAAATTTAAAATAATAAAAAATAATAAAAAAAATTATATAAAATAAATAATATATATCATTAAATATATAAATTTTACTGAATAGATAATAAAAATTAAAATATATATTATATATATAAAATAAAAAAATATAAAAAAAAAAGTATAATATGAAAAAAAAATTTTTAATAAAAAAATAATAATAATAAATAAAAATAAAAACTAAAAAAGTATTTGCTTTTTATATTATATAATTTAAAAATTTTATATTTTTAAATATATAAATATATATATTATATATTTAATTTTTTTTTTTTTTTTTTTTTTTTTTTTTTTTTAATTTTAATTAATCTTAATTTATTTTATATATTTATTACTTGTTTTAAAAAATTTATTTTATGAAATTATGACTATTTTATATTTAATAAATAAATATATGTATATATATATTTTTATGATTATTAAAACAATTAATATGATAGATATATTAAAAATTAAAAAATCCACCTTCTTAGAGAAACTTTTGCTTTAGATGAGCTACAATTCAATATTGCGGAAACAAAGACATTTAAAAGAACTTTTATTAAAGAGTTCTTGGTCTAATATTTCATATACAGTTAGCCTACGCAGAATAACTTACCAGCGCTACACCGGTCGTTAGTAGCTTTATTGAAGTTACTCTTTGATTGGTATAGTAAATAAACCCTTCACAGCCAAACGAGTCAATGTCGAACCGATATGGTAAAGAAGAACCTTCTATTTCTAATCCTCCTAGTTACATCTTAACACAAATGGTAATAGTCGCATTCTTTACACAACGAATCTACAGAAATTGAATCACCCGATAATATTTCTCTTGGTTTCAGAAAGAGAGTTTAGTGGTCTCCACACTATCTGCTTTATACAGATATGATATTATTTCTTTGTTTTACTATGTTAAATATTTTTTTAGTAGAAATGATCTCGATTCATTTATAATAATAACACCAAAGTTACTTTTAAATTTTCTCTTTTACTTTTATTTCATTACATTAACTTTATTTTGTATTAAAGTTTATTTTTAATATTCTTTTTTCTATTTGATATCTTTTTTTAAATATTTTTTTTTTCTTTTTTTTTTTTTTTATCTTAATATATTTATAATAAAATTTTTTCATTTAAAGTGTATACAATGTTCTTTTTGAATAATTAATAAATATAACAATGGAAAAGTGTATTCTCTTTTTAGTCTATTTTATTTTATTTTATTTTATTCAATCTGTACTTTCTTATTTAATATTCTACTTTTTATTTTATTTTATTTTATTTTATTTTATTTTATTCAATTTGTACTTTATATTCATATTCTACTATTTATTTTATTTTATTTTATTTTATTTTATTTTATTTTATTTTATTTTATTTTATTTTATTTTATTTTATTTTATTTTATTTTATTTTATTTTATTTTATTTTATTCAATCTGTACTTTATTTTTAATATTCTACTATTCATTTTATTTTATATTATTTTATTTCATTTTATTTTATTCAATTTGTACTTTATTTAATATTCTACTATTCATTTTATTTTATTTTATTTTATTTTATTTTATTTTATTTTATTTTATTTTATTTTATTTTATTTTATTCAATCTGTACTTTATTAAATAAATTAAAATATTTTTATGTATTACATTTAATTATAAAAAAATACATTATATAATTAAAAGATGAAAAAAAAAAATAAAAATAAAATGTATGTAAAAGATTAAGTAAAATAAAAAATAATAAAAAGTTAAGAAATAACCAATTTTAATTAATCAAAGAAATTTTAATGTAATAAAGAATAAAAATAAGTTCATGAGTTAAAAAAAAATTCTTTGTGATGTATACTACGAGTATTAACATGATCTCTAAAAATAAATTTAGAATTTTTCCATTTACAAAGACATTTTATTTGAAAAGAAGCACAAAAGCCAGTATTTGAAAAATACTTGAAGATCACGAGATAAGGCATAAACACTAACCGTTGAGTTCCTTTTGATATAATTTTTACATTTTTTCTTCTTTTCAGTGTTAAGATAATTTTCCTTGTTGGAAGAGTCAGAATCAATACACCATAACAATGTTGTGTTAATTAAAGATTGTATATTCTTAGAATTGTTTTTGTTTGAACCTAAAAAAACATAGACTTGCACATATGGGTACCCATCTCCCATATGGCCATACAGTTATTAATTAACTGTAAGGTGATGAGTTATTGGCATACTGTATCAGCTTCGCCGCTCTCAATCGTCGTTACACACTGCCCGGAGATGCATTCCTAACGTTCCTACATATATCTCTAATGACCACGAGCATCAGAACGGAACCATTAACTCCTCCCTAGTGGGTGTAATCATTGGCGATTGGAAATTTTACAATCATCAAGGTCTATGCTTCAATTCAAAGCGTAGTATCAGGGTTGGGTGAAATAATCATCTGAGGGAAAGCCTTATGGACATCACGTGTGGTCTCATGATATCCCAGGATAGAAACCTCATCCGATTATTTGGTGCCATGCCGAGGATTCGAACCCCGCCCTCTACAGTGACCTGTATCGTCCTAACCGACTGGACCAACATGGCGTTTGAACCTAAAAGTGGAGCAAAATATAATGCTTTGCTAATAATATATGATTGAATAATAGATCTTTTACAAGTTAATGGAATTTTATTATTTGATAAAAAAGCTCGAGAAAGAAAATAAGGATTTTCTAACTTTTAGTATTCATATAAGTGGTAATAGGCTCAAGGGAAAGATCATTACTGAATACCTAAGTAAATATATGCATGTGCTTTAGGGATAGAATACATACCAAGGTGAAATGTAGGTTCTTCATAACCAAGATATGAAACAAAATTTAAGGATTTAATAACCATTGTAGCACATTTACTGATACCAAAAGACATTTCATTTTTATAAGCCCAACAAAAAAACATGACGAAGTAGAGCCTTCATTTTTCTTTAACTAGGCGCTATGAGAACAATATCATCAGCAAAAAGATCACCACAACATTTTTTATTACCAATACTAACACCATATTTATCACAATTGTTTAAAAAAAAAATCATATAATAAATTAAACAAAAATAGGTGATAACGGGCAACCTTGTCTAACACCAAGATGAATAGGAAATTCATTTGATAACATGTCAAGGTAACGAGCTCTAGCTTTAGAAGTTAAGAGAGAGATTAGAAATGAAATCAAAACATTTGTTACGAATACCAAGGTGAAAGATTTTTGTAAGAATGTTGAAAATGGGAACAGAGTCATAGGCTTTTTTCAGATCAAGAAAAGCTACATATATGAATTTGCCTTTAAATTTTGTTCTTTGACAAATTTCTCTAATAGAATGGTAGAGACTAATACATTCTTCATGATTGCGAAAACCAAACTGTTCAGGTCTAATAAAATTATGTTTAAAAACATATTTAGAGATTCTATCTGTGACTATTTTTGTTAGAATTTTAAGTCCATCATTGATAAGAGAGATATCTCTATAATTATTACAATTAGAGAGATCGCCTTTCTTTGGAATAGAAACAATAGATGCAGAGTTTCATTCATTAGGAAAAGAACCTTCCCAAATTTTGTTAAAAATAATCTCAAGGCATTTACCAGCAGAAGGAAATTTTTCTTCTAGATCATGATTACAAAAATGAGCTTTATAAGATTCAATAGGATACCCATCAGGTCAAGGAGCTTTGTTACGCTTCATAGAAAGTACCGTATTTCTTATGTCAGAGAGTTTTCCATATATATATTTCACTTAAATTTGCAACTAAGTAATATCGATTAGAAAAAAAAAAAAAAAAATTTCATTAAACAATTTATTACTATCATCCTCAGTAATAATAAATAAATAAATGAATAAAAATAATATAAAACACAAACTTTAAATAAAATAAAAAATAAATAATAAATAATAAATAAATAAAATTTGATTTTTTTTTTTTTTTTTTTTTTTTTAAAGTCTAAGGATTTTTAAACTTTTATTTTAAATTTTTATGTTTTAATATAAAAAATATATATATATTAAATTTTAAGTAGTATTTTATTTTTATATTTTTTGATTATTTTATTTATTTATGATTTACGTTTACTATGTTTTTTATTATTTTTTATTTTTTATTTTTTCATTTTTTCATTTTATTTGTTATTATTATTTTATTTAAGCTTTATTTTTTTATGTTTAATTTTTTTTCTTCATATTTATATTATAATTATTATAATTAAAATAATTATATAAATAATTATCTCATAAGATTTTTTTTTATTATTATTTATTTTTATTTTCTCGTTTATGAGTGGGTATAAAATATACTTTTTAATTTTTATTTTAATTTTTTTTATGGATAAATTGATAGTTAATTTTTAATAATATATTATATTTTCTACCTTTTTTTCCCTTTAATCTCACCCTTTAAATAACTTATATAAATGTATAGTATATATTAAAATATACATACATAAATATATTGATGAAATTATATATAATTTTAAAAGTATTAATAATAACATGTTTTAAATAATATTATATTAAAATGAAATAGATAGTTTTAATATATGTTTTTTTTTTTTTTTTTTTTTTTTTTTTTTTTTTTTTTTTTTTTTTTTTTTTTCTTCAATATTTCCCCAAATTTTAATTCAGATAAATAATATATTTTTTTAGTTAAATAAATACTATTAGATAGAATTATAATTAAAAGAAAAAAAAATTTTTTAAATAAATTATAAATATAAATATTAAATTATAGCACATACCATTTTATATTTTTTCCAAGATTATTCCTTTTTTTTTTTTTTTTTTTAATAAATAAAAATAATTTATATATAAAACATAATATATATATATATATAAATTAGGAATAATCCACTAAATTATAAAATGGTTTCTGATATGTTTCATCATAATATAAATAATTTATATCTCTATTACTTTCTGTTGAAATTGTGGAAGAAGATGTTGAAGTTACACTTTCTGTAGCATCACTATCATAAATTTTAAAATTTACATTATGAATTTCTGGAGTAGTAATCATTAATGTATTATTTTGATATAAAGGGGCTACAGATTCTTCTTTTTTTAATTGAACAGAACGTTCAATTGGTTTTATTATTCCTTCACCTTCTTCCATATCATATTTTGGTGTATTTGAAGTGGATTCAATATCATTGATTACTTTTATTTGTTCTAAAGTGGAATTAATATTATTACATAAGGATTTTAGTTTTTTTAAATCATTATTAGAAACAGAAGAATAAGATGCCGTTATCGATACAGAATTATCTTTATTTTTTCTAAAAGATAATGAAGTTATTGATGACATTGGATTGGGCGAGACAATTACCGTTTCATAATAATTATTTGTCTTATCTGGAAATTCATATTCATCATCACTATCTACAGAATAACTTTCATCACTTTCGTAACTACTGAGTGTTGTACAACTGTAACTATAATCTATTTTATTTTCTTGATAATAACGACTTTGTTGTTGTATTTGTTGAATAAGTTGTTGTTGTAAATCTTGCTTTTGTTTTTCAAGATTATTATCACTTATATTCATATTAATTGTACCTCCAAAGGTATAACAGTGATC
Source organism: Neocallimastix lanati (nom. inval.) (assembly GCA_016946835.1). Taxonomy (NCBI): domain Eukaryota; kingdom Fungi; phylum Neocallimastigomycota; class Neocallimastigomycetes; order Neocallimastigales; family Neocallimastigaceae; genus Neocallimastix; species Neocallimastix lanati (nom. inval.). The sequence continues at coordinate 977,404 of JACVTC010000026.1, forward strand.
TAAATTATCATTAATAAATTCTTTTTCATATTGAGAATTGACTTCGACGTTTGTAATGAATTGGTTAGCATCATTTTCAATAATATCTCCCTGATAATCATTGTATGTATCAATAACATTTTTGTTATTATTTAAACGATTTATATTATTTTTATTTTTGATATTTTCAACTAATTCACCAGATTTTTTAACAGTTCTAATAGTATTTTCATCTGTTGTAATAGTATTAAGGCATTCTATAGTAAATATATAATCTGTAGTTGTGGCATTCTTTTTATGATGAATTTTTTCCATTTTCTTTTTACTATCTCTAAAATTCTTATTTATGCAATTATTATCCTTAATCTTCTGAATCTTATAACTTTGATTATCTAAAGATATTGACATTTTTCTGAATTGTTTTGGAAAATGTGCATGAATTTGTCTAAATGTATACAAAGTAGCTGGATATTCATCACTTGAAGCATAAAATCCAAATTCGTTACTTTTTCTTCTAACTTGCCTTTTAAAGTTCTTCAAATATTCAATATTCTTAGCTGGAATTTTATGAGATATTCTTCTACTAAGATACAAATTTTTAAATCTCAAATTAACAGTATTGTTTCGTTCTTTACTTAATTGATTATTTTGTTCTAAACTCTTATTTTGAAAATCGGATTTTATGTTATTTCCAAATTCATTCATAGAATTGATATATGAATTTATAGTTTCAGAATTAATAGTAATAGAAGAAACTTCTGTATTAGATAATAAATGAGTAGTACTTGTATCAATTAATGATGAACCATCTAAACTTTTAGAATTATCAAAATTTGAATATTTATCACTAATTCCGGAAATTTCTTTATTCTTTATATGTTTATTATTTGATGACGAATTAATAACAATGACTTTGTTATAGTCATTTCCACTACAACTATTATTGTGATTATAATTACTACTATATATACTACTACTGCTGCTACTATAACTATTCATTGACTTTTTCATAAAATAGTTTTCAGATAAATTTATTATTGATTCATTACGCCTTAACAAACCATTATTTTTATTTTTTATTACTGTACTAGATTTAACATTTGTTTCATTGCTTCTTTCTTTTGAATTATTCTTATAAAACAATGAAAAAATATTTTTCATTTTATGATTTGTTGTAGAATCATCATTTAAATCCTCAAAACTACTATAATTTAATGGAGATTGGGTTGATTTCATATCACTATTATCATTTATAATTTTTTCTTCCATATAAATTTTCATTTCTTTATTTTCACTAATTTTAGAAAAATTATTAATATTATCATTATTTTCTTGAACATTACTATCTGATTCATTAATTTCTTTTCCAATTTCATTAATATTAATAATTGATGTTTTCTTTTCTATTTTATTATCTTTACTAGTATTATTCAATAAATCCCTATATGGATTATATTGATGTATCGAAAAATAATTATTTCTTGTATTTGGCGTATTACAAGAATTTATTCTATTTTTAAATTTCAATGAATATTGCGTACCATAATTATAACCTTGAGGTATTATATCCGAATGTATTTTTTGAATTTTTGGATTACCAATAATTTCATTTGAAAATCTTTGTTTCTTATTTTTATCTAAATTATGACAATATTTCGAACAGTAAACAGTACCCTAATTAAATAATAGTTATTGGAGATATAAAAAAAATATATATATTAGAATTTCATTTATAAAAAAAAATTGTAAATATATTTATTTGAATACCTCTGTTTTCTTTCCACAATATAAACACCAATTTGTATCAACATCCATTTTTATTATATTATTTTTTATTAGTTATTAATTATAAATTATAATTTATATTAAATTATTAAATATCCTATTATTATGATTATAAATACTATTTTCCTTTATATCTAATGATAAAGAAAAATATTTTATTTGAATATATTTTTGTTAATAAATTTAAAAATAATATATTATATATATATAAATGTATTATTCTTAATAGGTTTAATTATGTAATAAATTTTTAAATATTTTATTTTCGTTTCTTTAATAGAATTATTCTATTTTGTTTTTTTTTTCTTTTATAGTTAATGAGGTGGGATTTAAATTATTTTATTATGTAATTTTTATTTTTATATTTTTATATTTTTAGTTTTTAATTTTTATTATTGTTATTACTATCTATTATTAATATATTTATAATTTAATTATATTTAAAAGATGATATTAAATATTAAATAGTAATTATTAATTATAAAATATTTTTTCTTTATAATATGAAAATTGAACTACATTATTATTTATAAACTATAATATCAATTATGAAACATTAACATAATAAAATAATTAAATTGATATATAAAAAATATGAAAATATTGATAAAATCAATACATATATTTTTAAAATTATGTAATATAAAGTTAAATATTAATAAAGATTTTAATAAAAATAGAATAAATAATTAACCTTTTTTATATTAAAAAGTTTAAATTACTAAAAACAAAATAAAATACAAAAACAAATAACAAAATAATTTTATACCAATAAATATTTTTAATGGTTTTAATATTCCACCTCTTTTTTTTTTGATTTTATATTTTTGATATTTATTTTTGTTGTTGTTGTTGCTGTAATTCTTTCTTTTTCTTTTCTTTTCTTTTTCTTTACTTTTTGTTTTCCTATGCTTTTTATTTTATTTTTATTTATTTATTTATTTATTTATTTATTTTTTTGTTTGTTTTTATTATTATTACTGTTTTATATTTATAATTATTATTTCTTTTTTTTTTTTTTTTATTTATTTATATTTTTTTTATGATTATTCTTTAATTTAATTTTTTTTTTTTTTTTTCAAGTCTTTAATAAAAATATAAAATGTTTTTTCTTTAAATGTCTTTTTCTTTAAATTTTAGATACTTAAACTTAACATGTAAATACTTTTCTAAATAAATTTTTAAATTAGTTTATTCATAGAATTGTAAAATTAATTTTTTGTATTGAAATTTTATGTAAAAAAAGAAAACTTCAATTGAAAATTATTTTTTACATTTCTATGATAGTTATATTGTTTATATTTTTTATTTATATAAAAAAATATAACATTAAATAAGTCTATTGTTTATATCTTTAAAATTTAATTCAGATTTTCTTTTTTTTTTTTTTACTTATTTATGGATATTTTATTGTATTTTTAATATATTGTATACTTTTATTGATATATGTTGTATTTAGTATATCTATATAATTAATATATAATTCTATAGTTTGCATTTAAATAAATATTGCTATTATTAATTTTATTTTATTATTTAATTATTATATAAATTTTTATTCAATTGTTTTTAAAATAAAACAATTCTTTCAAATATATATGATAAATCTTTAATTTTTACTTTAATAATAAATAAAAAAATTTAAAATTCGCAAAATTTTAAAAAAAAAAAGTAATGAAAATTGTTAAGTGAAATTTTTTTATTAATATTTATTTAAAAATACATTTGAAATTTTGAGCCAGTAATTAAAAAAATATTAAATAAAATATAATTAAATTTCATATATATCAATAATATCTAATATATTATATACATTATATATATTATAATATTATATATATTATAATATATTATATACATTATATATCAAATTTATTAAATATAATAATAAATAAAGTTTTAATATTATTTCAATTTTTTTCAATTTATAATATATATATGATATTATAAAGTATTATAATCATCATTATATTAAATAATAAATATTTTGTAAATTTTCTATATATTGGTATATTCACATTTTATATATGGAGTAAAAAGTTTAAAATTTATAATTTTTATTATATTAATTTATATTCATCAAATAAGTATTTATTAATTATATTTATTATTTATTATTTATTATTTATATTTATTATTTATTATTTATTATTTATTATTTATTATTTATATTTATTATTTATTATTTATTATTTATTATTTATATTTATTATTTATTATTTATTATTTATTATTTATTATTTATTATTTATTATTTATTATTTATTATTTATTATTTATTATTTATTATTTATTATTTATTATTTATTATTTATTATTTATTATTTATTATTATAGTATTATTTATTATTATTTATTATTTATTATTTATTATTTATTATTTATTATTAATAGTATTATTTATTATTTATTATTTATTATTTATTATTATTTAGTTTTTAGTATATTTATTATTCTATTTAAAAATTTTACTCTTAATATTTTGTATTATAAATTAAAAAAATTGTCAAAATTTTTTAATTAAGACTTTACATATATAGTAATATTATAAATACTTTACATTTTTATTATAAAGATATAATTTATTATATATTAATGATTTAAAATGATGATATACATTAAACAATTTTTAGTATAATTATATATTTTGTGATTATACGGTATTAATAAAATTAATGTAGCAAAATATGGTTTATTATATAATATATAATGCCTAATTATACTATACTAATTATTATCCTATACTAATTAATAGATTTCAATATATAGATGTATTATATATATGTCTACATATAAAAATATGTAAAGTTAGCATAATAATTTATTAATAATATATAAAAATATTTGTATTATAATATATAATTTATAGAATAATTCTTCATTGCCCATTTTTGTTTAGTTGTCTGTTCTGTGCAGGTATATATTAAATTATATATAATAAAGTTAATATTCAATATAATTAAATAATGATTGTATAGAATCTATAAAATAATTTATATAAAATTTCAAAATTAAATTAATTTATATTAAATTTAATAATATTTTATTTATTATAATAAAAGCCAATTTTGAATCATATTAAATAGATATTTTTTGGTAATTTTAGTTTTAAGAAAATTTCAAGCCAATATTAAAATTAAAGTTTTCATAACTAACCCATATTAATTTATATTTCATTGGACAAATTTTTAAGTATTAATTAATCTTTATATGTTAAAATTATTTAATAAAAGTTTATTAACTTAATTTCGTATCATATGAACACAGTAATATATTTATTATATATATAAAATAAATTATTATTTTATTATGTATAAATTATTTAAATTTCAATTTTATTTTAATTTATTTAAAAAAAAAAAAAAAAAAAAAAAAAAAAAAAAAAAGAGAATTATTGAAAAAAGTCAACTTTTCTTTTACATATAACGAATATATGTAATTTCTACATAAAAATATGAAGAAAACATAAATTTATATATTTATATTATATATATTAAACTTTTTTTTTAAAAAAAAAAATTAAAAAAATACAAAAATTAATTGAAATGTTGAATTATAAATAATATAATTATAACCTCATATTAAAATAAATAAATAAATAAAAAAAAATATAGCATTTATTAAAAATTAAATTTTGAAAGTAATTAATTAATAAAAAGTATATTAAAAAAAAAAAAAAAATAGGATAAATTAAAATATACAAATTATTTCTTTTAATTAATTAAATAAAAGCTTTACTTATTATAATATATATATATATTTTTTTTATTTTGGTTTTTATACATAGATTTGTAATTTATAATTAACACTCTATTAAATATTTAATTGTAATTTCAAACAATAAATATCTTTGTAATAATTATTCATCAATTCAATATCTATGAAACAAACTAAACTAATAATAATTTTATAAAAATATTTTTTCTCTATTATTTAAATCTAATTGATGTTAAATACCTTTTTTATTTAACAATATTTTCAATATCATTCTATTAATAACAATTTTTTTGTAAAAAAAAATAAAAAAATAAATAAATTCATTAAAATTTACTTTCATAAAGTTAAGATAATTATATTTAAGTCTGTTTAAGTTTATTACTTGATTGAAATGATTAATATTTATTTGTTTGAATATAAATAATTCTTTAATTTAAAATCACATAAAAAAATTTAAAATTGCTATTAGTTTTTAAATAATTAATAATTAATTATTTCTATTTTCAACTTTTTATAGCTATATTAAATATTGTAACAATTAATGTGATTATGTAAGTTTTAATTATTAATTATACTCAAATTATAAAATTTTATTATCTATTTTTTTTATCTAATTTATATAAATATGGGTTAACCTTTAAAGTAAAATAAAATATACAAGACAATACTTTTGATAATTAATAATAATAATTATATAGTTAATATTTAATTATAAAATAAATTTAAAATATAATTGAATTAATATTGTATCTAACAAAAAAATTTTTTATTAAATAATATTAAAAAAAAAATATTATTAATTTTATTATAAGCTACATGAGTTTTCTTTCCCTTTTTTTTAAGTTCTTCGAATTTTTGAATTTATATTTACAATTTGAATATATATATATATATTATTTATTTATTTATTTATTTATTTATTTATTTATTTATTTATTTATTCCTCAGCATTATCAAATTGTCCATCTTCACTTTCTAATTCCCTTTTTTCGATATTTATAGAATTATAATTTTGCTATTTAATTATAAACATTAAAATATATATAATTATAAATTAATATAAATTAATTATTAATATTTATAATTATTATAATTATTATAATTAATGTTATAATTGTTATGAAATAAATTATAATACAAATTTAATAATTATAATAATAATTATTATGATTATTTATTTATTTATTTATTATTTATTACTTATTTATTTTTATATTATTTGCATTGTTAATTATTAAAATTATTATCAATTAATTATTTATATCACTATCACTATCACCAATTACTATTATCAACTATCAATAATAATTATTATTTTATTATACTCTTTTAATAATTAAAATTATATAATTACGGTATCAAATGTTGTATTATTTTCTTCTAACATTTTTTCTAAACGTTCAGATATAGCCTATTTATATTTAAAATAAATATATAAATATATCATTACATCAAACATTTTTAATATATAATTATATATTACTATTATTATTGTTTTTATTAAATTCTTAATACCTGTCCTTCATTTGTTAATTGAATATTTTCAAATGGAACATCACCAAAATACCATTCTGAATTTTTTTTTTTTTTATTTTAAAAAATTTTTATTTTTATTTCAATTTTTAATTTAATATTTATAATAAAAGAAAGGTTAATAAATCATAAATAATGCAAATCATTTTAAATAATAATATAAAATAAAATTTATATTTAGTATTACTATTAATATTATTTTTAATATCATTATTACTATAAAAATTTTATAATATTCTCATAAATAAATTATTTTTTATTTCATAAAACCATTTTTCCTTCATAAAAATTACCATTCGAATTTAGGGATTTATCACAAGATAACTGTACCAAAGCATCATCAAATCCATTTTCGAATTTTTCATCATTAGTATTGTATTCATCTTCTTCTATATCCTCCCCCTCATTTTTATTAATATTATTTACTTTATTGTCATAATTATCTAATAAATTGGCAATTTCATTATATAAATTTTCTACTATATTAATATTTTTTGACAAAAAGGAAAAAAAAAAAAAAAAAAAAAATTACTACTTATTTACAGATATTAAATTAATTATAAATAAAATTTTTTCATACACTTTCTATATTCAGTTGAAATTATATATAATTCGATTGAATCTAACGCATTTTTAAAGATTTCAAATTCTTTAAACTGTATGGATTTTAAATTTTCTACAGATGCTTCATTTACTGAAATTTGGATATACAAATAAGGATAATTCCCTTCTCTTTCTGCATTATTATCAGAAGATGAAATGGCATGAAATATTATGTCTTCGGCTTCAACAATAATACCTTTTTTTTCTTTATTATACCATATAATAATTTTACTTTAATATATTCAAAAAAATCAAATTTTTAATTTCTTAATAATATTTTAATTATAATTACTTATAAAAATAACTTAATAATTTAAATCATTAATTATATTAATATTAATATTAATAATACATAAATTACATTAACATTAATATTTATATTATAAATTAAACTACTAATAGTTATAAGAAAAATTATTATTAATTATGAAATTACCTTTCATATATAAAAGTTGAATAATTATTACTATTTAAATCAATTTTACTATCAGAAATAAAATCAGAATTATATTGAATATTTAAATTATTCTCCTTAATTTTAATTTTTGAAGAACTATTAATTGCATCATCGCCTTCAATATATGATATTGTCATGTTTTAGTTTTAATATCTGTATTGAATAAAAAAAAAATACTAAATTGTATTATTTTATAAGAAATAATATTAAATATTATAAAAATTATATTTTTCAATATTTAATGACTTATTTATTTATTTATTTATTTATTTATTTATTTATTTATTTATTTATTTATTTATTTAATTTTTTATTTATTTATTTATTTGTTTGTATATTTGTTTATCTATTTATTTATTTATTTATTTATTTATTTATTTTATTTATTTATTTATTTTATTTATTTAATATTTTATTTAATTTATTTATTTATTAATTTATTTATTTAATTTTTTTTTATTTAATAATTTTTATTTATTTATTTATTTATTTATTTATTTTTAATAATCTATTTATTTGCATTTATATTTATTTATGTTATTTAAATTTATTTACTTATTTACTTATTTATTTATTTATTTTTATAAACTGATTTTAGGTTTACAATATAATAAAACTACATTTTGTACTACTAATTACATATTTACGTAGTGTTACATAATTTTATTTAAAGCTAAAAATGTAGAAGAAAAAAACCGTTATTATTGAAGAAATTTATATTTGATTTATTCATAATATATGATAGTTTTAATAAAATTTCATATATTTCAATAATATCTAATATATTAACAATCAATGAAGTGTAGAAATATGATTGGTAAATATTGATCAATTTTTGTTAAACATTATTAAAATTATATGAATTAAATTATACAATACTAATAGTAAAAAAAAAAAATTATTGAATAATTAATTATATAATGTCCATCCTTAAAAAAGATTACTTTTCGTATAAATTGAAATAATATATTAAGGGAAATTATTTATATAGCTCTAAATGAGAGCAAACCAACAGGAAATCCATAATATTTTATGGTTACTTGATTACTTTGTAAATATCTTATTATAAAAAAGAATTTTTTATATATATTAAAGTTCATATATTAAAATTCAAATATGAAAAAAAATATTTTTTAAAAAATTTTATTAAAGGAAATATTTTAATTACTACAAAAATTGATATAATGGATTCAAAGAAAAAAAAAAAATTAAATAATTAACTACTTTACTAATAACAATTTTAATTATAAATATTAAAAACCATGAAGTCTATATAATTGTTATTTTTAAAATAATGTAACCACTTTAAAAAAAAATAATAATACTAATATTAAAAATAAAAATAATTAGTATTTTAAACTTTAATTAAAAAGAAAATTCGAATTAGTACTTTATACTATGATAAAACTAAAAATTATAAAATGTGAAATTTAAAATAAAAGATTGATTATTAAATACATATAATAATTTAATATACATATATATTTAATAATTGTTGTAATTCATAGTATCATAGTTTAAAAATATTATTATTATTATTATTAGTATAAGTATCAGTATTTTATTTTATATTTTTTTAATATACCTTTTGGTTGTTTTTTTATTATTATTATATTTACAATTAATTTATATATTAATTTTATAGGTTGAAAAAGAATTTTTTTATTTGCAGATTATATTATTAATATTTTACATTTCAATATTAAAAAAAGTAAATAAATAAAAAAATAAAGGTTTTATTAATAATTAAGATTTTTATTAAATCAACTCCAATAAGTCCAATAAACAATATATTATATTATTTCAATTATTTATATTATATATAATTTTTGATTAATATATAATTATTAAATTATTCCTTTTTTTTCTTTTTTGTTTAAAAAACATTATTTTATTTATTACCTTTTTTTTTTATTATCATATATATTTAATATAAAATAAAAATAGGTAAAAAAATTTTTTTTTTCTTTTAATAGTAGTTAAATAATATTATTATTATTCATTTAATATAACAATTTTCAAATTGAAATTAAAAAGTAAAAATAAATAATAAGAAAGTAAATATATAAAAAATATATATTATTGAATTAAAAATATAAATAACAATAATAAAAATAAAAAAGGATAAAAAATAAAAAAATAAAAATAAAAATAAGAAAAAAATAAATTAAAATAATATAATAGAACTAAAACAATTACGAAGTTGCTAAAATATTATATTCGTAAAATAAATAAAATAAATTTATTATAAATTAAGAATAAAATATATAATACAGGTAAAGATAAAAAAATAATAATAATAAATAAATAAATTTAATAATATTTTATTTAAAACAAAAGGACAAAATTAAATGAAAAATTAAAAAAGAAATAAAATAAAATAAAAGTATATAGATATTTATAAAAATATAATTGAATATTTTTTAAAATAGAAAGATAAAAAAAAAAAAAAAAAAAAAAAAGATAGAAAGTAAAAAAAAATAAAATAAAATAAAAGTATAAAAGTATATAGATATATAGAAATGTAATAGATAAATTGAATCAGTAAATATTACAATTGTAAAATTAAATGATAGTAAATACAGATTATATTTTAATTAATCAATGTTTATATTAATTCAAAAAAAAAAAAAAAAAAAAAAGAAATGGATGAAAACGAAATAACGAAAAAATTTTAAAGGTTATGAAAATATTATAAAATCTGAATGAGTATTAAATTTAAAAGGAATAAAAAAATGTATATATAAACATTAAAAAAAAAAAAAAAAAAAAAGTATTTTTAAATATATATATACGATGTTTTTTATTTTAATCTAAAATAATTATTATAATTAATTATTAAAATCCAATATTATTAAAGAAAATGAAATTAATTTATATATAAATATAAATAATATGAAATACATAAATATTAAACATAATACTTATCAATATATTAAATATTTATTATCTAAAAAAAATAATGATAGATATAAATTTTCCAAAATGATATTAATTGTATTTTACTTAATTGCATTCCTCAGTACTTTCGTCTTTGCTGTCAAGTACTATAACTCAAAGAAAGTAGTTACATTAGATAAAGAATGGTTCCCAACTATTCCAGAAGAAGAACAATATTTTGCTTTAGTAGAGCAATATGGTGATGAAGAAGCTAATCCACAATACACAAAGATTTTAACCTCAGCTCTTGTTAAGAGAGCTATGGCTACTATTAGTCGTATGTGGGATATTCAAAAGGAAAAACCATCTTTAAATCAATTAGTTAGAGAAGGTGTTGTTGGTGAAAATCAATTACAACAACTTACTTTAGCTGAAGAAGAAACTGAAGCAAAACTTGAAGATATTCAACAAGAAGCTGAATGCTATAAGGATGGCTGGTCCAAAACTATTTTACAAGAATCTGCTCAACTTATTGCGTAAGTGTTATATAAAAATAATATATCATTTAAATATATTTTTATTTTATATAAAATTGTTTATTATTACTGTATAATTTATAACTATATAGAACTTTTAATTGTTATAACAAATTTAAATAATTTAAAATTTTTGAATTGTTTTAAATTAAAATGTAAAAATATATTAACTTTTATTATATCATAATATTTTTTAAAAAAAAAAAAATAGTTATATTCGTCAACAACAAGCTAAAAGAAGTGCTAACAATAGTGCTAAGAGCTCACCAGCAGCTAAGCGCACTCCAAAGTTAAGTCCAGAGGAAGAACTTAGACGCCGTAAGGCTGAAGCTGATAAAGCTGCTAGAGAATTAATAGAAGAAGAAGAAAAATCTAAGAAATCAAAATCTAAGAAATCTAAATAAATATAATATGTTTTTTTTTTTTTTTTCAATGAAAGAAAAAAAAATTCGATAAAAAAAAAATATATACATATAAAATATAAATTATATTTGTAATAGAATTCTTTTATATATTTTAATAAATTAAAAAATTTATTCATCATTAAAAAAAAAAATTAAATATATAAAATGAAATTTAAATATCTAATAACAATAAATTCTTAATTTATATATATTTGTTTTGTTTTATTCATTATATATCATTTTATTTTATATAAATAATTAAAAAAAAAAAAAAAAAAAAAAAAAAAACTCTTAACATATAATAATAAAATAAAATAAAATGATAGTAGTAATTAAAAATAAATATATATATTATAAAATAATAAAACAAAAAATATTAATAATAAAATATAGAAAATATTCGTAAAACAAATAAATAATTAAATAAAATAAAATAAAATAAAAAAAAAAAAAAAAAAAAAAAAAATTGTATATATAGAACAAATATATGCATATCAGGATAAAATTTTTATTTAGTGTAAATAGTTTAAATGTCTTTTACATATATATATATTAATTGTATAATTACAATTATCATATAATTATTATTATTCATGTATTGATGTAGTAGTGAGTTACTATTATATTGACCTAAATGTTGATAGTATTATGGTGTAAAAATTATCATTCTTTTCAGGATATTGATTTGTTCCATTTTTTATTATTATTATTATTATTTTTATTTTGTTTGAAAGTAAAATATAAAATGAAAAATGAAGATAAAAAAATTTTTTTCGTATATGTATATGTTTTCATCAATCTTAAAAAAAAAAAAACTAAACAAATTTGTTAAATTCTTTCTTTTTCTTTTTTTTTTTTTTTTTTTTTTTTTTAATGAATTTTAGCTGCAGAGGAATTACTTTTTGAAAGATGTATTAGTACTACTTATAATACTACTTATAAACTTACAATAATAATAAAAAGAAGAAAAAATGTTTTTTGTGATATTAGTGTGACCCTTTAAATCTTTTTATTAATTTTTTTTTTTTTTGTAATATTTTTATTTAACTTTTAGATATAGTTGAAACTATATAGATCACTTCTATGTTGATTTTATTATTATTATTATAATTATTATTATTATTATTATTATTATTATTATTATTATTATTATTATTATTATTATTTCTATTTTAATAACTATAAAACAAATGTTAGATGGTTGTATTATAAACTTAAAATAAAAAGATTAGGTTAATAATAAATTTTAAATACTCTAAAAAAAAATAATATTTAAATAAATTGGAATAAATGTTCAGTAAAAAAAAAAATATTAATTAATGGTATCATTAAACGAAAATTTAATCTCTATATATATATTTTTATTTAATTTTTTTTTTTTTTTTTTTTTTTTTTTTTATTTTATTTTTATTAGTCTTAATAAAAAGAAAAAATATATTTGATATTTACTTTTCATATATATATATATATATTTTATTATTTCATATTATAAATAATGTATTATCTATTTTAAAGATATAAAAATTGATCTTGTCCAATTATTTTTTTTTTTTTTATTCGTGTAAACTTTCTTGCATTAAAAAAAAAAAACTTTTTATATAATATTACCTATAAAGGAGTTTTGATAGTATCTAAATTACATATAATATTATTTATATAAGAGCTTTGATAGTTATAAAATTGTAAAAAATATTTATTATTATTTTAATTAATACAATTAATTTAAGAATTAAAATTTATTATTTTATATTTTTTTTTTATTAGTAAAAAAATTAATGGTGGGTTACAAAATTATTGGTATAAAAGTTTATAAATAGTTTTAATTTTTATTGAATTGAATATAATAAAAATAATTTTTTTTTTTTAAATTATTTAAACTATTCATTTATATTAATATTTAATAATTTTTTTTTTTTTAAATAAATTTATATATGTAGACAAATATTAATACTTTTTTTTTTTTTTTTTTTTTTTAATAATTTTAATAAATAAATATATTTTAAGATAAATATATATAATATTTATTTAATATAGATAATAGAAAATAATCATAACAAATAGAGTTAAACATATTATTATTTATAATTATTTTATTATTATTTGTACTGATATTATTATCTATTTTCTAGATTAGATGATTTATAATTAAAATTTTTATAATACATGTTTAATTATTATTATTATTTTTATGGAATAATATTTATAATTATTAAAATAAGGTAATCAAAAATATATAATAAAGGTTATTTTATTATTATTATTATTATTATTATTATTTTTTTTTTTTGAGGTATTTCTAAATTTTAATTATGTTTAAGAATAAAGGTTATATTGTTTTATTTATATGATAATACATATAATTATATTAAAAGTCTAAAAAAAATTTTTTTTTGAAATTTTAATAAAAATATAAATAATAATCTCTATAATTATTATTATTATTATTATTATTATTATTATTATTATTTATACATTATTTATTTATATTTAATAAATATATAAATAATATTTTTATTTTTATTTTCTATTATTATTATTATTATTATTATTATTATTATTATTTATTATTAATAATTAATGTTTATTATTATTTTTTTTTATATATAATTATATAATTAAATAAAATTAAGAAAAAAAGAAAATTAAAATTTTAAAATATAAATAAATTTGAGTGATGATGATCGTTTGACTAGTATATATATTATTATATACATTAAATTATTTTTCTTTTATCGTTTTTATATATCTAATATAATATCATTTTTCGTTTATCTTCTTTATATACTTATTATAATATTATTATTTTGTTTTGATTTTATTTATTTATTTATTGTTTATTCATTTACTATCATTTATTTATTTATTTTTCGTTTTCTTTATAATTTCCATTTTTATTTTTATTTCTATTTTTATTTATTTAATTTTTTTTTTTTTTTTTTTTTTTTTTTTTTTTTTTTGGCCTTTGATTTCGGTTTTTTCTTTATTTTTCTTTATTTATTTAGTTTCTATAAATACTATATATTAAATTTACTTGAAGGAATATGATTTAAATGATTTGGAGAATTGTGGAATAACGATTTATACATATAAGCTTCAGATAAAAGAAGTTCAATATCTTTATCGGTCCAATCTTTTGTAGGTATATGTTGCAAAAATATAATTATATTTTGAAAATCTTGAGTAATTAATTCCTTAGACCACTTTACTAATAAGGCAGCACAAACATAGGTATGAAATTCAGAAAAACCATTGTTTTCACACTTTTTTTTTTTGATGTTGCGGTTATATTATATATTATATATAAATTAAATTTTAACAATTATATTATATATTATATATAATTTAAATTTTAATAATTATATAATATAGAAATAATTAATATAATTAATATACATATTAAAGATATATAAAATCCTTGTTCATAATAATAATAGTAATAATAATAATAATATAAATATATTGTACATACAAGATAGGTATCCCACATTCTTATAATATTTGGTAAAGATATTTCACGCATAAGCAAACAATTCATCCATCTAAAAGCAAATTGTACGAAATTTACATTTTCTTCTTTTAAATGATTAGATAATGGCTCTAATATATATATATATAATTATGTATAAATATTTTTTTTAATTATTATATAACATAATACATATATGATAATTAATTTTTTTTTTTTAACATATTTCGTAATAATAGTAATAATAATAATCATAATAATCATCATACAATATATATATATATATAATATACCATCAATACGAGTAGTTAATTCATTTAATTTTTCTACTTGATGTATAATTCCAGGTTGTGCATGTATATAATTATCCTAAAGTTAAAAATTTAATATGTATTTTTTTTTTAATTATTAAATATATATATTATTTATTAATTTTTTTTTTTTTTAACAAATATTTAAATATAAATATTTGACATTCTATTTTATAAATCAATTAATATTTACTTGAATTCCATCTAATAATATTGTTAAACACCAAAATGAATCTGCTTCAACAATTGTTAAACGTTCTTTTGGAAAAGTATCATAATCAAATTTACTAATATGATTTAATGCTATAATTTATATTGTAATATTTGTAATAACAAAAATTAAAGTATATATATTTATATATATTGTTATAATTAATTATATTTGATGATATAATAATAATAATAATAATAATAATATATATATTATTATTATTATTTTTTTTTTTAATGTTGTAATATTTTTAATAACAATTATAGTATATATATATATTGTTATAATTAATTATATTTAATGATATAATAATAATAATAATAATAATAATAATAATAGTTTCTTTTCTTTTTTTTTTTTTTTTTTTTTTTTTCTGGATATTATAACTTACGTATGTATTTTGATAAAAATACATGGTAGAAGGGTGTAATTAAATCATTAATGCCTTGTACGTATCCAATACTTTGATGCCGTATAGCCCAACAATATAATATTTTTTCTAATGACTATTATTATTATTATTATTATTATTATTTTTTAATATATATATGTATATTTAATAATAATTGCAATTGTTTATTAATATATATATATATTTTAATATAATTATAATTTCAAAATTATATTATAATTATTACTTCTTGAATAATTGGATTTTGGTATAATGGTATATCTGGATTTGTTCTTGGAACATCAATATGAATCTTTATGATATACAAATAAAAAATCATGATTATAAATTAATATAAATTAGTGTCATATATACATATATATTATATAATATTCTTTTTTTTTTTTTTTTTTTTTTTTTTTTTTTTTTAAATGACGGATAGAGTTCAATATAAATAATATATATATTTTAAACTTCATTTATTTAAAATATTATTTAAATTACTTGATGATATATAGATTGATCTAATCCAGATGTTCCATTTTTAAATGTTTCAGTAACTATTTTGATATATTCATTTCTTTTTGCTTTTAATACATTTTCTCTATCTTTTGAATTACATGGTAAATAACCCTTATCATTATTATTATTATTATAATTATTATTATTTATTTATTTATTTATTTATTTATTAAAAATATATAAATAAATATATAATTTATCATAAATTGGTTAATTTTTAATTCGTAAGTATTAATTTATTTTATTTTCTTATATAAATCAATATTGCTATTATAATTATTTTTATTATTTTTTTTTAAAATGGATGATATATACCATAAGCATTTGCCAAGCCTCCGGTCTATATTCTTCAGGAATACCTGACCATGATAATTTTTTTAATTTTCCTATATTTTTTTATTTTATTTTATTTTATTTATTTATTTATTTATTTATTGTTCAAAAAATATATTTTATAATGTTTTATAATGTGAGAGAGTGGGAATATATATATATATATATATATATATATTAATTTTATTATATAAAATTGTTTATTTAAAAAAATTAGTTAACCAAATTTATTACGAAAATATTATATTGACTATATCTATATATACTCATTATTATTTTATGGTATTATACCTATATCTACATTAGGCTCCTTTAATAAAACTTCAAATTTTTTAAAACGAATGATATCATTATTAATTCTTGCGATTTCATTTGCAGTTTTTTCATCAATACTTTTTTCTAATATATATATAATTATATATAATTAAACTATTTTGTTAATAATTTAAGTTCTTTTTTTTTTTTTTTTTTTTTTTTTTCATTATTATTATTATTATTATTATTATTATTATTATTATTATTATTATTATTATTATTATTATTATTATTATTATTATTATTATTTATCTATACTTAATAAAACATTTTTTATTATTTTGATTTTATTATGCAAAAAAATATTATTTAAGTCTTTATATTATATATATATATTAAAGAATTCATTATTATTGTTATTATTATTTTCATTACTTCTTAGAGTTTCATTCGGTGAGCTATTATTACTATAGGCACCAAATGACATTAAGGGAATATCAATTGGTGATAATGAAGTTAAAGTATTTCTTTTCAATTTCTCAATATCATTAGGATCAAATTCGTCAAGATCATCATTCCAATCACTATCTGTAGCACTTAAATAATTTTGAAATCTTTGTGAAGAAGAACTTAAATAAGGTGAGCTACCAGTTGGTGAATCACTATTTTATATTTTTATATTTAATTATTAATATTGAAATTATTATCATTTTTATTATTTTTATTATTATTTGAATTTTTTTATATCATTTTGGACAAAATTATTAAAGAATTAAATATATATATATAATATTAATAATAATGGTTATAAAGGTTTAAATAATTTATTGAATAGAATTAATATTTTTAAAATTTCTTATTATATTTTTTATTTTAATTTAAAGGATATTATAGTAATTTGCTAATATTAAAATTTAAAAACTAATTTTTTGTACCTTTCTGTTGAAAGACCATGTTCATTCATGGTTTTTGATAAGCGTTTACTATTTTCACTAATATATATAGTATAATTTAGATAAAAAGATATTTTATCAATATATATATGTATTGTTATTTTTATTATTAGTTTTTTCTTTTTTTTTTTTTTTTTTTTTTTCTGATAAAAAAAAAGTTCAAATCTTTTATGGAATGTTTTATTCATTATAATATAGTATAGCAATATTCATTATATATACCTCGAGGGTTGAGGAGAAGAGCGTCTAAATAAATATTTTTGATAATCACTCATTGATATAATTATTTAATATTATGTTTTATATAATAAAAAACTTTTTTTTTTTTTTTTTTTTTTTTTTTTAAAAAAAAAAAAAAGTATATATATAATGGTACTATTAGTATGGTATAAATTTTGTTATTATTTTTTTTTATATTATTTTTTCCTTTCAAATTGGATTATATATTATTATTATATATATTATATGTAATTCTATTTAGTATAATAAAAACAAATTGGTATGATATCAAAAAATTTTTATATGCAAATGTACATGAGTTTTAATGGAATTTTAAACTTGGTATATAATCTTGTTTTTAATAAGCTTACAATATGATTTCATTTATTTTTATTTTTTTATTTTTTTTATTTTTTAATTTTATTAATATTTATTACTATTCTTTTTCTTACATTAAATAAAATGTATTTTTTAAAACTGATAAAAAAAAAGGATATAAAATGTTTAAAACAAAAAATATTTTATTTTTATTTTCTTTTTTTAACTTTCGAAGAAAAAAATAAAATAAAAAAAATAAAAATTATGAAATATTTTTTTAAAATATTTAGTTAATTTTTGATTATTAATTCTTAATATTACCAATTTTCCCTTTCTAAGTATTCAAGCCACACTAAAAATTTGCCTTTATATAAAAAAACTTTAAAAAAATAAGTTGAAAATGTGGTCATAGTAATGAAAGTTTAATTATTAATTTAAATAAATATCTTTTACGGTATATAATGTCGAAAAGTTTTATTGTCAATTAAAGTTTTTTTTTTTTTTAATATTATATGTTATATAGAATTATATAGAATTATATGAAATAAATAAATATTTTACTAAAATATTGTATTAGCCACATATTAGATTAATTAAATATTGTGACTTTAAAAAGTTAATTTATTAACAAATTATACTATATGAAACAAAAAAGAGTAAATTAAAAATATAAATGAACATATAAATAATATGTTTAATAAATTCGTAGGTATTAATAATAAATAATTAAAATATAAAAAAATAAAATAATAAATCAATTTAAAAAATACTTTAAACATAATGAATTAATTATTATAAACAATTGAAAGATATAAGTGATAATTAATAATAATTTATATTTATACTAATTTAATTAATAATTAATTAAACATTTATAATTTAGAATTATAGATAATAATAATAAATAATAATTAATAATTAATAATAAATAATAAATAATAAATAATAAATAATAATAAATAATTAATACTAACTAAATACTAAATAATAAAAATAAATACAAAATAATAATTAAATAGATAAATAAATAAACAAATAAACAAATAAATAAATAAATAAATAAATAAATAAATAAATAAATAAATAATCTATAAATTATAATTAAAAAAAATTATTAAATTAAATAATAAAAAAACGATATAATTTTGAAAAATCAAAAAAAAAAAAAAAAAGATAAATAAATAAAAAGTAAATAAAGTGATAAAATTAATGAATTATAAAAAT
>JACVTC010000026.1:1002500-1090000 GCA_016946835.1 Neocallimastix lanati (nom. inval.)
TTATATATAATTTAAATTACTATCATTATTATTTAAAAAAATTTTTTTTATTAAATATTTTGAATAATAGTCATTAACTTTAAAGGAAGCTGAAGTTTTATCATTAAAGGTTTTAAAGCAAGTTATGGAAGAAAAAGTTAACTCTGTTAATGTACAGTTATGTTCAGTTACTCCAGACAAAGGTTTCCGTATTTACAGTGAAGAAGAAGTTAATGAAATTATTACTTCTTTATAAGTTAAATTATAAAGTTCTTGGAAATAATAATAATAATAATAATAATAAAATAAATAAATAAATAAAAGGGTTAAACAACTATTAAAAAAAGAAAAAAAGAAAAAAGTAAAATTTATCCATTAATAATAAAAAAAAATATATATATAATATATATTAGCAACATAACTAAATGTACATTATAAGTTAAATAACATTTTAACATTTTTATTTTATTTTATTTATTTATTTTTAAATAATACAATATGAAACCAGCAAACAAATAATAACAAATAATATAATAATAAATTAAATAAAATAAATAAATAAAAAAAAAAAAAAAATAAAAATAAAAATTAAAATAAAAATAAAAATAAAAATAAAAATAAAAATAAATAAATAAATAAATAAATAAATAAATAAATAAAATTAATATCAATCACCAACAATTAAAAATATATAAAATTATTATTATAAAAAAAAAAAAGAACTTTTATATTTTAATATGTATATATATTTAATATGATTTATTATTTTATTTATTATTTTTTATTATTCTATTTATTATTATTATTATTTTTTTTAAAATTTTAATTAAGAAAACAATTAAAAACATAAAAAAAAAAAAAAAAAAAAAAAAAAAGAATAAAAAAAGAATATGGTACAAATATGGATAATAATAATATTATTATTAATATTATATGCATTATCATTTATTTACATAGTATTAATAGTTATGAATGATTTTTCTTTTTTTCTAAAGACTTTTTAATACTATTTCAAAAAAAAAAAAAAAAAAAAAAAAAAAAAAAAAAAAAAATTAAGAGAACATATTTTTATTATTACTATTATAACTAAACTATTACAACAACTATTGCTATCTTTATTTTATTAGTTCATTTATTTATTTAAATTTTTTTTTTTATTAATATATCCATAATCCATAAACTTTATCTTTTGAACTTTAATATAATATTATTTATATATTAACTTGGAAAATAATATTTATAGAAATTGTTATAATTATTATTATTATCTAACAAAGCAAACCAACAACCAAATAAATAAAAATCTATATTAATGATAATAATTTAAGATAATATTACATATATAAAAATATTATTGTTATTATTATTGATTTAATTTAATTTATTTTTCTTTCATTATTTAATTAATTAATTAATTAATTAATTATTATTATTATTATTATTATTATTATTATTATTATTATTATTATTATTATTATTATTATTATTATTTTTTTTTTTTTTTTGATTCTAATTTTCTATAGAGTAATTAACTTTATTTAATCCTTTAATTAATTATTGTCATAATTATTTATTTTCATTTTATTTTTATTTCATTTATATTTATATTTTTTATTTATATTTAATTTATTTATTTATAAGTCCCATTTCAATTTCTTCGGAATTATCCATGTTTTGTGAAGGTTTATTAGTTCCTGATAATTTAATAGGTTCCAATTCTTTTTTCATACATAATCGTTCACTTACTATAGATACACCAATAATATTAATTATTATAGTTAACCACCAGAAAAACCCGGTTGGGAAATGACTATATAAAGTACAACTGATTAAATAAAAGAAGTAAAACGTACATGTAAAATCTAAACATAATTTAGAACGCTCAACAATTACTAGTATATTTAAACATCTATTTTTTTTTTTTTTTTTAAATATATATGGTTTTATATTAAAATGTAATATATTATTTTTTATTTGATTATAATTATTAAATTTGAAATATAATATATTGAGATAAATATTATATATATTTATAATAGTAATGATAATAATATATATAACCCCAAAAATTAATAATTGTTATGTATATATATATATAAATATTTTATATGTACATAAAACAATTTAAATATAATGATTTTTTTTTTTTTAAAAGATATTATTTTTTATCATTAAAGATTTAGTTTACATTTATATATTTATTAAAACTTTTTTTTAAAAAAAAAACTTACAAAATTGCAGCTACAACAAAAGATGTAAACATGATGACCCAACCCGATAATTCTTTTGAGGTTAAATAATCGACATTAAATATATAGTCAAGAGTTAATGGGGTTCCAAATAAAAATGATTCAAAAAATAGTAAAACTGATGCAAAAAAATATGTTAATAATTGAATGGATATTATTTGGCATATAATTAATAATGGATCCCAAGCTTTTGATTTGAAATTATTTGCCATGTTTATTTAAATTATAATTATTTTCTTTTAAAATTATTGATAATAATGTATATACTGTATATATATTTATATTATGATTTAATAACTATATTATCCTAAACAAATTTCAAAATTTCATTTTATATTTAAAGTTTTATTACTTTATTATTTGAATTTATTTATTAATTATTTTTAATAAATATAATTATTTTATTATTTATTGAAACATTTTTTAATTATGATATTTTAAAGTGAAAAAAAACCCAATATATTGATGTATAAATTTTCAATATTTTATTTTTATATCATGTGATATGAATCTAAATTAATAATAAAGAACTTTTTAAAATATGTAATATTTTAATTTTTCCTTCAGATCACCTATTTTTTTGAAAAATTCTAATTATTATATATATATATATATATATATATATTTTTTTTTTTAATAATGAATTATAAAATAAAACTTTTTTCTTTATAATTCATATAAGTCTCAAACTCTGAATAATAAATTAAATAAGGTATTCTTTTATTTATTAGTATTTTATTAATTTTATGAGCCTATTTATTAATGTTTTTCTTATATATACTATTTTTTTCATCAATAGAAGAAATAATAATAATAATAAAATGAAATATGTAATATGTAATAATAATAGTAATAATAATAAATAATAAAAAATAAATAGCAAATAATAAATAATAAATAAATAATAAATAATAAATAATAAATAATAAATAATAAATAATAAATAATGAATAATAAATAATAAATAATAAATAATAAATAATAAATAATAAAAAAGAGTATTTATTAATAAATAATAAATAATAAATAATAAATAATAAATAGTAAATAATAAATAATAAATAATAAATAATAAATAATAAATAATAAATAATAAATAATAAATAATAAATAATAAATAATAAATAATAAATAATAAATAATAAATAATAAATAATAAATAATAAATAATAAATAATAAATAATTTGAATAATAATAATAAATAAATATATTAATAGATTAATAGATTAATAAATAAATAAATAAATAAATAAATAAATAAATAAATAAATAAATAAATAAATAAATAAATAAATAATAATAATAATAATAATAATAAATGAAATATGTAATAATAATAAAATGAAATATGTAATAATAATAAAATGAAATATGTAATAATAATAAAATGAAATATGTAATAATAATAAAATGAAATATGTAATAATAATAAAATGAAATATGTAATAATAATAAAATGAAATATGTAATAATAATAAAATGAAATATGTAATAATAATAAAATGAAATATGTAATAATAATAAAATGAAATATGTAATAATAATAAAATGAAATATGTAATAATAATAAAATGAAATATGTAATAATAATAAAATGAAATATGTAATAATAATAAAATGAAATATGTAATAATATAATAATAATAGCATATAATAATAATAAGAATAATTTTGTAATGCAAAGAAAGGTCAGAATTTTATTAATATAAAAGTTATTCATATTTATCGTTTATAAAATATTATTGTTTTGCATTTTTTAATTAATTATCATTTTTTATTTATCACACATATTAAAAAAACTTTTTTATTCTTTTATATATAAATAAAATAATATCTATTATAGAATATATAATTATAACAGTTTGGTCTTATTATATTATTCCCTTTAATTGTATTTAAAAGATTGAATGTATTGTTAAGCATTAACGGCAATTTATGAATTAATTTATTAATTATTAAATTAAATTATTCCATATTTATAATATTGAATTGTTAATATGTATATTAATAAATATATAAATAAATAAATAAATAAATAAATAAATAAATAAATAAATAAATAAATAAATAAATAAATAAATAAATAAATAAATAAATAAAAAATAATTAATATATGTAACATCTGTAGTAATAAATTTTTTTAATATTTTTAATATTCGTTATAATATAATATAATATATTGATAACATTAAATATCTTTAATTTGAATAGAATTATTTTTTCTTTTTCTCTTTATTCTAATATATTAAAATGTATTATATTATATGATGAAATTTGAAATTGAAAATTTTAATTAAATATTTTGGCAAATTCTTTTACTACAAGGTGAAAATTGTGTGGCGAAATTGTAGGAAATTTTTAAACTCATGGTAGTACAATATCTTTAAATCTATGAAACAATTTATTTACATATATAGATATTTTAAACAACTAATAATTAATAAAAAAATATAATAATAATAAAAAAAATAAAAGAAAAGAAAAATAAAATAAAAAAAATAAAATAAAAAAAATAATAAAAGTAAAATATTATATAATAAATATATGATATATAATTTTTATTAAATAATATAAAAGAATTGTATATTATTTAATATTAGTTTTAATTATTATAATATGTAACATTTATTATTAATTATTTAAAGGAGTAATTAATTATATTAAAATAATTATAAAAAAATTTTTTTTTTTAAATTGAAAATTTTTGTTTAATAAGTAATAAATAATAAATAAAAATTATATATATATAAATTGTTTAATCTTAATAAATAAAATATTATTTAATATTAAATACAGTAAATTGTTTAATAAATTAAATAAATAACTATATAAATAAGTAAATAAATAAATAAGTAAGTAAATAAATAAATACATAAATAAAATATTTATAGTATAATAAAAATATGTATTAGTTCGTTTTTATTTTTTTTATTATAATCATATTTTAATAAAAAATAATAGTAAATAATATTTATTATAATAACATTAATTAATAATAATATATTATTTTTATTTTTTTTTATTATAATCATATTTTAATAAAAAATAATAGTAAATAATATTTATTATAATAACATTAATTAATAATATATTATAATATAAAATAGTATAATTAAAATATTTTAGTTTAAAACAAATTTATATATAAATATTATGAATTATAATATATTTTTATGTTAATAAATGATAGTTATACTGTAATATAAGATAAAATATATTCGTGTAACATTCCATATTCTATAAAATTTTTAGGAAGTTCAATGTTTCACAGGGATTAATATATGCTTAATTACAGATATTAATTATAAAATTTAAAATATAAGAATAAAATATAAAAAAAACAGTAAAAACTAGTATAACCATAATTAATAATGTGAATTTTTATTAAGAAGAAAGATTCTTTTTGGTTAATACTGTTTACTTTTTTTGTAAAATATTTTTACTTATTTTATAATTATATACTAATTAAAAATAAATTTATTTGTTAATTATTGTAAAATTTTATATATATATATTTATTATTTTTTAAAAAGATCATTTTAATCACTGCACTATATATATGATGTGGAGATATTTTTATATTATATTGTATTAAAATGAATATATATAGGATAAAATAGGATAATACAAATATATTTAACATATAATATTCATCTTTTTTCTTTTGTTAATATATGCAATAATATATAAAAAATAGTAATAAATTTATTATATTACAATAATATGACAAATTATAATAATTTTAAGGCTCAATTATATAAATAATAAAATTCATTATGAAAGTTTAATTATTATTAATTATTTCCTATAAAATTAAATATTATAGATTAAAATATTTAAAATTTAAAAATATTAAAAAAAAAAAAAATTTAAAAAATATATATAAATATATAAAGTAATATAATAATATTTTTTTTTTATCAATTCTTTTAATTTATATAAAATTTTTTTTTTAATATATATTAAAATTTTTTTATCATTTTATTTATTCCTTTTTTTTTTTTATTTTAAACTTAAAAAAAAAAAAAAAATAAAAAAAAATATAAAATAGAAAATAGAAATTGAAAATAAAACCTTTTCTATAATAAAAATAAATAATAAAGCTTTCTTATATAAATATAAATATAATAAAAAAATAAAAAAAAAAAATATAAAAAAAATAAAAATAAAATAAGATTCAATATTTTAATTATTATATAAATATATAATAATTAAATAATTATATTTTTTTTGTTAATATTGTAAAAATCTTTTATTTTTTTATTTAAATTTTTCTTTTTTTTAAATGAAAGTAGTAATTATTGTATTTATCAATATTATTGATTATTGTCAATAAAGTATTTAATATTTATAAATTAATAGATCAAATAGTTTAATAATATTATAAATTTAATTTAATAACATATTTATGAATAAATTTAATTTACATATGAGAAATTGATATAATAAAATTTTTAAAATAATTTTAAATTTCAAATAAAATAAATAATATAACGAATAAGTAACATAAAATATTTATTTTATTAAATTAAATGAGTATTTATATTTTATTTACAAATAATTAGGATAAAAGAAAAAGTGAATTTTAACTTGTAACGAATATTAGGATTTGATCTTAATTTTATTTATATTAGTATTATTGAAATTAAATCAATATATTTAACAATACAATAAAAAATTTCTTATTTTTTATATTGGCCTACCCATATATCCCAAATTAAAAAAAAAGATTTTATAAAATAAGAATATATTTAATATTCCCTATTTTGAAATTATATATAAAAATAAAATCAAAAAATTTTTAAAATAATATAATATTATTGATTCATTGAGTAAAGCAATTATTTTTTATTTTTATTTTTTTATTTTTTAATTTTTTATTTGAAAAAAAACAAATAAAACATACAAATTTATCGAAATAATTTTTTTAAAAAGATAATATTCATATAAAAAATGGAATCAACTGTTGAAAAGACAAATAAACTTGCTGGATTTAATAACAAACAAAAAGTTATTATTGGAACTACCTCTGTAGTTTTAATTAGTAGTTTAACATATGCTATTCATTACATTCATTATAGAAATAAGCGGTTGGCAGCTTTTGCTGAGCATTATCGTCTTAATGAATATGGAATGCCTTATTTAAATGAATTTAAATCAAAACAAACTAAAAGATTAACAAGAAAAATGTTGAGATATGTTGTTGCTCATGAATCTGTATTACAAGAAGATCTTGATAATGAATTAAGATTACCATTATTTAAAGAAAATATTAAACATGTAATAAAGCAAATTCAAGATTATAAAAATAAAGGAAGAATTCTTTTATTTGAATCTCCCGCTGGATGTGGTGTTAGATATGCTATGCAAACATGGGCTATAAATGAACACAAGCGTAATAGGATTATTTTAAATTTGGATTTACATGACTATTTTTCAATGCTTTATCAACAAGATAAAACCGTTTATACTGGTGATAGTGAACAATTTGTATATGCAATATTAAATATATTTGGTTATTTCTCTTTCGGTAAATATGAATATATGCACATATTTTTTAAACTAAATAAAATGTTAAAGAAAGTAAAGAAAAAGTAGTTAATTTATTTGAATTATAATTATTATTATTATTATTATTTTTTTTTTTTTTTCATTATTATTTTATAATAATTAGACGATGCTTCTAATAAATATGTTAGGATAGGGTCTTCTTCATCAAGTTCATCAGTTTCTTCTCGTTGTCTTTCTGAGGAATCTTTTTCCAATCAGACACTTGGTGAAAAGTTAGAAGAAAAATTAATTGAAATTGAGACTGTATTAAAAATTGTAAAAGCTAAAAGTTATCCAGTTACTTTAATTATTAAAAATATTAATTTATTATTTAATGATGCAGAATCAAATATTAGTCAATACGATAAAATCAATGAAATTTTTGCTTGGCTATTAAAAAATGAAAAGGAAGGTTTATTGGAAGTTATTTTATGTAATTCAGGTCATTCTTTAATTTCTGCTTTAAGAAAATGTAATAAAAAATATATTTATTAATTTTTATTTTTTATTTTAAATAAATTAAAAATAATATTATAAATAGTATATAGTTATTATTAAAATAATATTTATTACTATTATTAATATATATGTTTTTAATTTTAATTTTAATTTTTTTTTTTTATTTTAATTTTTTATTATTATTAATATTATTTTTTTTCATTACATCAATGATAGTTAAAGGATATGCAGAAAATCTTGATTTTAAAACAATGGATTCAGTGAATCCAAAATTAGTTCAAAAATATTTATTAGAACAAGTAAATCCTGATCTTAATGAAAAATTAAAGTTTACTAAAGAATCAGCTAACGAATTTATTAAATATTTTTCTTCTAATTTTAATGAAATAGAGGATTATCGTCAATCTAATATTTCTGTCGATAAATTTATTAGTATTAGAAGAGGTGAACAGGTTAATAAAGTAAAAAAATTTTTTAAGGAAACACCAGGTTTTGATCCAATGTCAGCATTAGATAATCCATATGTTACTCCACCAATTGAACATTTAAAGGATTGTATTTTAGAAATGATGATGAAGGATGGTGTTTTATCATTAGATAATATTATTCCAAGTATTGATAATCATCATTTAACAATTCATGAACAGGAATTAAAATATGATTTAATTTTAAAGTTAATTAATTGGGATATATTTAAATGGAGATCCGTTGCTAAAAAGGAAAAATCAAGGAAAAAATCAATTTTTGTTGCTTCAAAAAATACTTTAATTAACTTTACTGCTGCTACTGGTGCATCAATAATTAATGGTGTTAAGGATAGCATTAAAATGACTGAAGGAAAACTTAATTTTAATAATGAAAATTATTCATTATCCGAAGAAGATATTAGAAATCATGAAATTAAAGAAGGGGATATTATAAAAACTGATGTTTTTAATAGTTATAATTCATCAATACTTCCCGATATTCCACTTGTAAAAGATCCAGAAAGTAATAATGAATATTATGAAAATGATCATAGCAATTTCTATACAAATAATAATTATTATCATGACTATTCAAGTTCACAATCCATTACTCCAGTTAATGAATGGAAAGATTATGTTCCACCACCACCAATTAAAAATAATTATATATCATCTTTTGGATATGATAATAGTTATTCTCATAATGAAGTATGGGAAAATGAAAAGAATCAAAGAGAAATAAAATTAGTGAAAAAGGAACAACCATATGAATTAGTTTATTATAATTTATTTATAAAAGAATATTTAGAAACTTGGTTCAATAGTATATTATAAATAAATTAAAAACACTAATACCCAATATTTTCAAAGAAGAAAAAAAAAAAAAAAAAAAGAAATTTAATATAGAATATATTTACTAATAGTGCAATATTAAAAGGAGAAATTAAAGTTATAAATTTCTTTTTATAAACATATTCAATTAAAATTTGTTCTATATATTAAAACAATAACCACAAGAATTTAAAAATCGTTAGTTACCCAATTTATTATTACATAATTTTATTTTTCCAATTTTATTATTATTATTTTTTTTAAGAAAAAGAGATTAAAAAATAATCATATTGTTTACATTGATTATTATCATAAATACATATATTATTTAATTTATTTATAACAAATATATTTTTTTAATTAAAAAAAAAAAAAGAAAAACGAACAAAACAAAAAACAAAAACAAAACAAAAAACAAAACAAAAAAAAAACAAGAACTAAAAAAACAAGGAACAAAAACAAAAAAAAAAAAAAAAAAAACAAAAACAAAAACAAAAAAAAAAAAAAAAAGTAATAATAAAATAGTTATACTATCAACTACTATTATTAATACTTTACTTATTTAGTATATAATATTACACTAATAGTAATATTAATAGTAATATTCATAGTAATATTAATAGTATTATAAATTTTTAATAATAATTAGCAAAAACGAATTACTATAATAATTAAATTAAAAGGTAATAAGTTTATTTTAAAATTAATAATTTTAGAATGTTCGAATTATCCTTTTATTATTTCTTTTAATTTTATAAGAAGATTAATATAGTAATTCTAAAATGTATGCTTTTGACAGTAAATAATAATAACAATATAGAATTTAAATAATTTATATAAAATAATTAAACCAAAGTAAAAACAAAATCTAAAAAATTAATAAAAAAAATATTAATAATATAATAAAAATTACAATATATCATAATAATAGTGATTTTTTAATATTAGAAAAGGTTAAAATAAAAATAAAAATATAAAATTCAAATATTAATTATATATCAAATAAAAAATAAAAATAAAAACTAATCCAAATCCAAATTAAAATAAAATAAATCAAAGAATAATAAAAAAAAATGTATAATAAAAACAATAATGATAATAATATATTAATTTAATAAAAATATCATCTGTTTATATATAATAATAGTTAGTGTATTGATTATAACATGATTAATCTTATTCTGTAATAAATATTGTTTTTAATTCGAGTAATAATTTATTATATTATAAAATAAAATAATTGTTGATACTATTGGATTTAAGTTTTGTATAAAATTTATAAAATTTATATGAAATTTTTTTATTTTTTTTTTTATTTTATTTTTAGTTTGGTGAAATTTTTATATGTATTTAGAGGAAAAAGATAAATTTAAGATATACTAAGGTATATCATATTTTAAACATATATAATATATTATATAGAGGTATTTAGTAATTAGAAATTTGATTAAGATCAGAAAAAAAATGAATAAAATAAATAAATAAATAAATAATAAATAAATAAATAAACAAATAAATAAATAAATAATAAATATATATAATAAATAAAATAAATAAAAAACCAATGTTTTCTATATATATGATTGGACCTTTTTTAAAAATTTGTCGTTGTCTGTAAATCTTAATGAAAAATTTAAGAATTTAATTATATCATAAGATTATAAAATTTTTCATTCATAATAGAATGTATATATATATTTTTTTGGACTCACTAATAAAGTAACATGAATAAAAAAATTTAATTATTTATTTTATTAAATAATGCATTATATTCATAATAATCATAATTTTTTTGAAGGATGTATAAATTTTATAAAACACTATTCTTATTTTAAATATTAAAAAATTTTTTTCTTGGTGTTACCTATTTTTCTTTTAAAAGTTTAATTTAATCATATACATCTTAATTTATTATTAAAATAATATAAATTATTTAGAATTAATTAAAATATTCAATTAATTTATTTAAAAAATACATAAAAATTTTATAAAATAAAAAATTTTTGATATTTGCAATTAAAATTTTAAATCCCATTTTTTTTGTCATTCTTTTTTTTTTTTTTTTCATTTTTCTTATTTATTTATTTATTTATTTATTTATTTATTAACAAACTTTTTTTTTATTATTTTATAATTTTTTTTTTATTTTAAATTATTTCATTTTATAAAATAAAGTATATCCTTAAATTTATATATAAATATAAATATATATTTAAAGAACTAGCTTTTTTTTTTTTTTAATTTATTTCATTTATGTTTGCTTTTTTTTTTTTTTTTTTTTTTTTTTTTTTTTTTTTTTTTTTTTTTTTTACTTTTTGATAAATATATATATTTTAGTGTTATTTTAATTTTAATTTATTAATCATGAGTCAATTAAAAACTACCGTAAATGAAACTTCAAAGACTATAAATACTTGTTATTTAAAAATAGATTTTAATAAAGAAAATATAAATGAAAATGATAATAAAACTATTATATTGAAAAATAATAAAAGCAATATACTTTATACCAATAATTCTGTTAATGAACATAATAGTGCTTTTAAAATGAAAGAAATTAATGAAAATGAAGAAAACAATACCAATAAAAAAATTGATAACAATAAAATTGGAATAAATACTATAGATGATAAAAATTCAAAAGAAAATAAAAAAAGTAAAATATATGAAAGTAATAATATAACATATCTAGAGAAATATAATTCATTAATGTCATTGGAGAAGAACGATAAATTAATTAATAATAATAAGGAAGAAAAAGAAATTAATATTAAAAATTTAAATGAATTAAAATTAAGCAGCAAAGAAAATAATAATGAAGACAATGGTACAAATGAAGACAGTGGAAAAAGAACTAATAAAGATTTATTTGAATTAAATAAAGGTTATTTAAGTAATAGTAAAAATATACCAGAATTAAAAACAAATAAAGAAAATAATGTAATTAAAATTAAAAAATTAAAAAAATTAAATGATAACATTAATATCAAAGATATTGAAATCTCAAATACAAATACAAATACAAATACAAATACAAATACAAATACAAATGAAAATAAAAAATTATCAAAATTAAATGATATGGAAAATTTAACGAATGTTACTCTTGAAAATGAAAATATAAATGAAAACACTGTAAAAACAAAAACAAATATAGAAGAGGAAATTCGGAGTCTTAGTATCATAAATGATAATAAAAAAATAGAAATTAATCCTATAAAACATGAAAAGATAGAAAATACATTTGCAAATAATGATTTAAATTCATTATCAAATTCTAATTTACTAATGGATAAAAGTACAAATGAAGAGGATATCATAAATAAAGAAAATCATCTATGTAAAAAACTATCAAAAATAATAAATAATTTATTTATTAATGAAAAGAAAGAAAATAATAAGGTTGATATATTAAAG
This sequence comes from Neocallimastix lanati (nom. inval.), assembly GCA_016946835.1. Taxonomy (NCBI): domain Eukaryota; kingdom Fungi; phylum Neocallimastigomycota; class Neocallimastigomycetes; order Neocallimastigales; family Neocallimastigaceae; genus Neocallimastix; species Neocallimastix lanati (nom. inval.). The sequence continues at coordinate 1,015,454 of JACVTC010000026.1, forward strand.
AATGAAATAAAGCAGGATGAAAATAAAAATGAAAAGAGTCAGGATAGTAATGAAAAAGTTATTTATCCAAAATTAATGAAAGAAAATAATGAAATTAAGATTGTCAAAGAAGAAAAAAATATGGATTATATTAATATAATTCCTTCAAGTGATAATGTAAATAGTGGGAATAATACTCAAAAATATAAAAGAGGTAGAAAGAGAAAGAATTTTACTGTAATGACATATGAATCGTTATTAGAAAGTAATAATAATGTACCGAAAGTTATTATAGATGAAGAAAAAAAAGAAAAGAAAAATGAAAATAGAAAACAGTCATTAAGAAGAAGTAAAAGAATTCTTAAAAAAAATGAATATATTAAAAATGAAACAGAAAAGAACGATTCAATAATTTTTAAAAGTAATAATCTGTCTATTGTTAAAAATAATTCAAATAAAAATGTTGTTGAAATCACCTCAACACCAACGACAAAGAAAACTAAAAAGAAAATCAATAAAATAAATGAAATTTTAAATCAAAATAATGGTAACAATAATAATGGTAATAATAATAATGGTAATGATAATAATGGTAATAATAATAATAATAATAATAATAATAATAATAATAATAATAATAATAATAATAATAATAATAATAATAATAATAATAATAATAATAATAATAATAATAATAATAATAATAATAATAATAATAATAATAATAATAATAATAATAATAATAATAATAATAATAATACATAATAATAATTAATAATAATAATAATAATAATAATAATAATAATAATAATAATAATAATAATAATAATAATAATAATAATAATAATAATAATAATAATAATTAATAATAATAATAATAATAATAATAATAATAATAATAATAATAATAATAATAATAATAATAATAATAATAATAATAATAATAATAATAATAATAATAATAATAATAATAATAATAATAATAATAATAATAATAATAATAATAATAATAATAATAATAATATAATAATAATAATAATAATAATAATAATAATAATAATAATAATAATAATAATAATAATAATAATAATAATAATAATAATAATAATAATAATAATAATAATAATAATAATAATAATAATAATAATAATAATAATAATAATAATAATAATAATAATAATAATAATAATAATAATAATAATAATAATAATAATAATAATAATAATAATAATAATAATAATAATAATAATAATAATAATAATAATAATAATAATAATAATAATAATAATAATAATAATAATAATAATAATAATAATAATAATAATAATAATAATAATAATAATAATAATAATAATAATAATAATAATAATAATAATAATAATAATAATAATAATAATAATAATAATAATAATAATAATAATAATAATAATAATAATAATAATAATAATAATAATAATAATAATAATAATAATAATAATAATAATAATAATAATAATAATAATAATAATAATAATAATAATAATAATAATAATAATAATAATAATAATAATAATAATAATAATAATAATAATAATAATAATAATAATAATAATAATAATAATAATAATAATAATAATAATAATAATAATAATAATAATAATAATAATAATAATAATAATAATAATAATAATAATAATAATAATAATAATAATAATAATAATAATAATAATAATAATAATAATAATAATAATAATAATAATAATAATAATAATAATAATAATAATAATAATAATAATAATAATAATAATAATAATAATAATAATAATAATAATAATAATAATAATAATAATAATAATAATAATAATAATAATAATAATAATAATAATAATAATAATAATAATAATAATAATAATAATAATAATAATAATAATAATAATAATAATAATAATAATAATAATAATAATAATAATAATAATAATAATAATAATAATAATAATAATAATAATAATAATAATAATAATAATAATAATAATAATAATAATAATAATAATAATAATAATAATAATAATAATAATAATAATAATAATAATAATAATAATAATAATAATAATAATAATAATAATAATAATAATAATAATAATAATAATAATAATAATAATAATAATAATAATAATAATAATAATAATAATAATAATAATAATAATAATAATAATAATAATAATAATAATAATAATAATAATAATAATAATAATAATAATAATAATAATAATAATAATAATAATAATAATAATAATAATAATAATAATAATAATAATAATAATAATAATAATAATAATAATAATAATAATAATAATAATAATAATAATAATAATAATAATAATAATAATAATAATAATAATAATAATAATAATAATAATAAACTATCAGATAAAATAGAAATAGGAAAACGTTATCGACTGAGATCTTTTTCGCCTAAACCAACAAAAAAAATTGAAATTAAAAAAAAAAAAATTGAACCCTATATTAATAAAAAAAAATTAGTTATTGATCCTATAGAAAAAATTAATAGTAGAAGAAAAAAACGTTTAGATCATCTTATTAATGAAAATACAACAGATAAAATAGCAACTATATTTTCAAATTTATTATTAGCATTAGATGAAGAAGAAATCTGTACTACTACTACTACTACTACTAATAATAATAATAATAATGGTCATCGTCATAATAATCGTAAAATAAAGAAAAATACTGATATAGATGATAAAAATGAAGTAAAGAATCTAAATAATGATATCATTGAAAAAATTAGTAAAAATGATACGAATGATGAAAATGTAGTAGATGAAGTTAATGAAGTAATTCATGAAAATGAAAAAACAAAGAATGGTAAAAATGAAGTCATGGAGGATTGTTTATATGATTTCATATCAAAAAATAAAAATCATGGGTTAAAATCTTATATGGATATTATAAATATTTTAAAAAACCCTTTAAAGTATTATCCATATTATAAATTGAAGAAAAGACCTTATTATTATTCTTGTTTGGATACACCATTATCTACAAAAAAGGAATATTTAACTTGTGGTCAGTATTCAGAGGATTATCGACTTGGTACTAAAAGAAGAAAATTATCTTCATCTCAATCTCATGATCATGAAATATTTGATGTAGGTAAAAAGAATTTTAAATTTCCTGAATTACAATATTATGGCAAAGTTTTAATAAATGAAATTCAAGATTTTCAAATTCCAATTGATATATATTTACTTACTCAGGATCCACATTTTAAAAAGGTAATTTTTTTTTAAAAAAAAAAAAAAAAAATCAAGAATTTTAATTTATATATTTTTAATTTTTAATCAATTGCTATTTATATATTCTTATTATAATTCTGATTATTCTTTTTTAATAATTATAAATATTTATTGAAAAATTAATTTTTTATTTTTTAAATTATATGTATATTGATTATATATATATATATATATATATATATATTTTATTTTTATTTTTATTTTTATTTTTTTTTTTAAATATATTATATAATAGATGATTGAATCAGTTCCAACTCAACAACCCTCTAAATTTAAAGTTTTAAATCAAAGTAAGTAATTTTAATAATAATAATATTGTTATTATTATTAAAATATATAAGATAATAGCATTTATATATATAAATTTAAATGAAATATAGATGTGTGCTTAGACGGAGAAGCTAAATCAAGATATGATTCGATACCCTGTGATTGTAAGGAGGATGAGAACTGTGGTTCAAACTGTATTAATCGCAGTTTATTTATTGAATGTAATCCACAATTTTGTAAATGTGGTGAAAAATGTACTAATCAACGTTTTCAACGTTATAATAAACAATCTCAACAATTAAAAGTATTTTGGGTAAGAAAATTATTATATATCACAAATCATTTATATATATATATATATATATATTTTAAATAAATTATATATACTAAATAATTTATTTACTAATTGTTATTTCAATCAAAAAAAAAAAAAAAAAAAAAAAAAAAAAAAAAAAAACATAAAATATAAAAATCAATGTATTATTATTAATAAAATAGTCTGGCAGTAAAGGTTATGGATTGAAAACTGAAAAACCAATTAAAAAAGATGAATTAATTATTGAATATACTGGTGAAATTATGTCATTGAAAGCTTGTAATGAACGTTTAAAAACCATTTATAAAGATATGAATTCATTTTATTTTATTCATTATGAAAGTGGAAAAGTTATTGATGCCTGTCAAAAGGGAAGTGTAGCACGTTTTGCAAATCATAGTTGTGATCCAAATTGTAGTATGGAAAGATGGTAAGTTAAAAAAAATATTTTAATAATAATAATAATAATTTTTAGAATTTTTAATTAATTTATTGAATATATAAATAATATTTATAATAATAATAAATAATAATACAAAAAAAAAAAAAAAAAAAAAAAATAAAAAATAAAAATAAAATAAAATAAAATAAAATAAAATAAAATAAAATAAAATAAAATAAAATAAAATAAAATAAAATAAAATAAAATAAAATAAAATAAAATAAAATAAAATAAAATAAAATAAAATAAAATAAAATAAAATAAAATAAAATAAAATAAAATAAAATAAAATAAAATAAAATAAAATAAAATAAAATAAAATAAAATAAAATAAAATAAAATAAAATAAAATAAAATAAAATAAAATAAAATAAAATAAATAAATAAAATAAAATAAAATAAAATAAAAAAAATAAAAAAAAATAAAAATAATAATAATAATAATAATAAATAAATAGGGTTGTAAATGGTGAAATTAGAGTAGGTCTTTTTGCTTTAAGAAATATTGAAGCAAGTGAAGAATTATTATATGATTATAATTTCCATAGTTTTGGTGAACAACAAAAATGTAATTGTGGTAGTACAAATTGTAGAGGTGTAATTGGAACTAAGAGTAAACGAGAAGAAGAGGAAGAAGAAGAGGAAGAAGAAAGTCTTTTAATTAAGAAAGAAAGATTGAAAAGGTTGAAGGCTAGGATGAAAAATTCAAAACATTTATCTAAACATAATGTATATAATTAAATATAATATTAATCCATAATAATAATTTATAGTAATAATTTATAGTAATAATTTATAGTAATAGTTCATAATGATAAATTTATAATAATAATAATTAAAAATAATTATTAGTAATAATTAATAATAGTTAATAATAACAATTAGTAATAATAAATAATGCTATAAATACTTCATTTAATAATATTATATTTCATTATATATACATATTAGCACTTTTCTGAACTTGAGAAAAACTATTGGGATTTAAAATATAAATGGGAAACATTATTAAACTTTATGAAGGATAGTGTAAGAGATAAATTTTATAACTATGGTATCATGAAAAAAGAACCTGTATTATTAATGAGAAATTTAAGAGGAGCTAATAAAAAGGTAATTAGAAATAATAATAATAATAATAATAATAATAATAATAATTATTATTATTATTATTATTATTATTATTATTATTTTAATTTTTTATTTTTATTTAATAAATTCTTTTTATTAATAATTAATTAATTATTATTATACTATATATATATATATATTTAGCTTGTTAAACAAACCATATCAAATATAAATAAACTTCATAAAAAGTCAGAATATTCGAACTATATAGATTTTTCAAAAAATTATAATCATCAATATACTGAACTATTAAAGGAATATTATTCTTATACTAATCTATACTCCTTTGAAAAAAGAAATTTAATATATAAAAAAATGAATTATAAAGGAAAGAATTTATTACAATATCTTAAACAAGAAAATTGCAAAAATAATTAATATATATATATAAATTAATATTAATAATAATACTAATAATAATAATAATTAAAATGGAAATCCTAAAATTTAGGGTTACAAAATTATGCATTTAATATATAAATTAAGCATTAAATTATAGAAATACAGAAAGACTTAATTTATATTTATTTAGTTAAAACATTATGACAAAATATATAAATAAATCAACATTTTTATAATTAATTTTTATATTTTTATTTATATTTATATTTATATTTATATTTATATATATATATTTATATATATATATTTATATTTATTTTTATTTTTATTTTATATTATTTATTTACATCACTATTTATTTTATTTCGTTTTATTTTATTTTATTTTATTTTATTTTTATTAATACTTTATTCTTTAATATTTATTTACTATTTATTTTATTTTTTTATTAATACTTTATTCTTTTATAATAATTTACTATTTATTTTATTTTATTTTATTTTATTTTTATTAATACTTTATTCAATTATATTTATTATTTACTATCTATTTTATTTTATATTATATTATTTTATTTTTATTTTATTAATACTTTATTATTTTATATTACTTTATTATTTATTTTATTTTATTTTATATTTATATTTATTTTTGTTTAATTATTTTTTATTTTATTTTTTTTTTTTTTATATTTATATTTATTTTTGTTTAATTAATTATTTTTTTTTTAATATTTATAATTATATTTAATTTTGTTTAATTATTTTTTTTTTTTTTTTAATATTTATATTTATATTTTTTTTTATTTAATTATTTTTTTTTTTATTTTTTAATATTTTTATTTATATTTATTTTATTTAATTTTTTTTTTTATATTTATAATTTTTATTTTTGTTTATTATTTTTTTTTTTATAACAAAAAAAAAAAAAAATGATTAAGAGAATAAATATATATATAAAATTTTCATTATTATTTATAGAATATGATTATTTCATGAAACAATTTATAACAAAGAAAAAAAAAAAGTCTATCTTTTATAGTAAATTTACTTTTATTACAGTTTATCTTTTTATTATTATTATTATTATTATTATTATTGTTGTTGTTGTTGTTGTTGTTAAAGTTCAACATAATATTTAAACTTTTATACATTAAAGTATTAATAAATATTTATAATATTTGATTATGTAATAATATAAAATATTGAAGAGAGCTCGATTTCATCGACTCCAACTGATAATAAGGACAATGAATCGATCTCTTCTTATGAAGATGATGAATCTAATGATATAAGAATTATCATTAATAAATATTATGGAAATATAACGAAAATAGTTTTTGAAATCAAGGATTATATATTAAATAAAGAAAATTTCTTAGATTGGTATGAGCCTTTAAAAAAACATCTAATTGACAATGATTTAGATTCTCCTACATTGAGAATGAAATTCAATTTTCAAAGATGAACAGAAGTCAAATAAAATCAGACAGTGCTGTTCAATCTATTTTAATAAACAGTTTAGAAAAATCAAGTAAAGAGTATCTCCGAGGGTGTAAAACTGCTTATAGCATGATTGATCGATTAAAGAAACGTTTCTATCAATCTGGTCAAGCATTATTAAATATTCTTGAATATATAATTATCAATCTTTAATTAATTAATAATGATTATAGTCAATATATTAATGACTAAAATGATTTCTTTGAGCAAACTAAAAATGAATGTAACAAATTAAAAAGAGTATCGTTAGATGAAGAAACAAAGCTCTTATATGCAGTAAATGAATTGGATAAAACTGGTATAAACTCACCACACCACCAATTTATCAATTCAAAACTTTTGATGAACTTATAAAATAATTAAATAAAAGGCATGATTTTCTTGAAAAATATGAAATTTTAAGATAAAAGAGTACTGTCATGAACGACATAAATGTCAATAATATAAATAGAAATGAAAACAATAATAATAATAAAAATTATAATAAAAATTATAATAAAAAATTTCATAACGGTTATTATTGTCACATTTGTAGAACTAAAGATCATTCTACTGACCATTGTAAATATAATCTTTTAATTAAAGAAAGTAATAAATCAGATATTAATAATAATAAAAATTATAAATTTTCCAGCCAAAAGGATAAAAATTCTTCTAAATCATAAAAATAATTATTACTCCGGTAATATTATTGATAATAAAGAAAATGAAGATAACAAAATTAACAATAATATTATTTCTGAAAATAATTATGAAAATGAAGATGAAGTATATATTAATTTTACAGGAAATATCTCAGTCATTCAAAATTGTAATAATACAACAATAAAAAATAACACTAATTCTATTCATTAAAATATTGAAAGTGGTACTGGCATTAAATTTAACTAATAACATAAACAATTTGAATAATTCAAATAAAGTAAATAATAAAAATATTATTTATCCAAATGGTGATTTAGATAAAATTAAAAATGTAGGTACTTACAATGGTAAATTTAAAAACAACAACTTTGTACTATCAAACGTTTATTATGCGTCAAACATTCAAGAAAACATAAATATCTAAACAAGAAAAGATACCGTAATAATAATCCAGATGATTCAGATTACTTTTTATATTTTATAAAAAACTTCTACTAACTTACTTTAAAATAAATAAATTAATAAATAAATGAAACTAAATTATTTATATATCATTACTAAAAAATTAATAGCTCTATAATAAAATTAATTTTGAATATATTCAGATGAAGAAAATTTAATTTCCAGAAAAGAAAGATTAAATTCTAATAATAATAAAATATTTATTATTTTAAATATTAAAACAAATATCCCAATGATTTATCAACAAGCAATTAATTCATCAGAAAGTGAAGAATGGAAAATTACAATAAATGATGAATTAAAAAATATGGATGATAATAAAGTAATGGAAGTGGTAGAAAATATACCAACTGATGCCAATTTAATCGGTACTAAATAGGTCTTTGCCGAAAAGGATTATAAGAAGAAAATGGAACAACTAGTGGCTCTTGGTTGTCAACAAGTTTAATTATTAGAATGTTGGATTTTGAAAGTTTTAAAATATAACTAATTAGCAAATAAAATAAAAATAAAAATAAAAAATAAAAAATAAAAAATAAAAAATAAAAAATAAAAATAAAAATAAAAATAAAAATAAAAATAAAAATAAAAATAAAAATAAAAATAAAAATAAAAATAAAAATAAAAATAAAAATAAAAATAAAAATAAAAATAAAAATAAAAATAAAAATAAAAATAAAAATAAAAATAAAAATAAAAATAAAAATAAAAATAAAAATAAAAATAAAAATAAAAATAAAAATAAAAATAAAAATAAAAATAAAAATAAAAATAAAAATAAAAATAATTATTAATTTGTAAAAAAAAAAAAAAAAAAAAAAAGAGTATTATATTATAATTGTTATTATTACTAATACATACGTTTTACTATCCGTATTATTTATTTTATTTTTTTTTTTTTAATATAAACTTAATATTAGATTAAGGTTTTTATTTAAAACTTCTATCTATTATTATGTAAAAAAATTTTTGTAATTATTTTTATTTTTTATTTCTTTTATTTTTCATTTATTAATATTATTTTTTCTTTCTTTTTTATTTTTATTTTTATTTAATTTGTATTTAATTTTTATTTTTTTTTATTTATTTTCTTTTATTTATTTATTAATTTAAAAAATTATATTGTTCGAATAATACTTTTAAGTATTAATGAATTTTTTTTTTTTTTTTTTTATTTATTTATTTATTTAAAACCAACCCACTAAAAAAAAAAAAAAAAAAAAAAAAAAAAAAAAAGAAAAGAAAAAAAATTAAAAGTATTCACATGACTTTTTCTTTAAATCTAAATTTTTACAATAGATTAATGAAAAGACAAGTGCGAATGGAGATGCTATAGATAATATCCAACAAAATATACATAGTAATGTTAATGAACTTGCCACTTTGTCGTTTATTCTTTTATAACATCCTCCTGGTATAGAATTAACGTCAATATCTCTTCTTCTTAAATCTTTATCGTTATTATTCTTTGATACTTCTTCTAAATCTAAGTCAATACCAATATCTTTCATTGCTTTATCTTTTTCATTAGTAACATTTTTGTTTGATTTTTGTTTTGATTCTTTTAATTTTACTTGAAAATGTTGCATTTCCTCCTTTGTAAAATATTGATTCATATCTCCTATATCTGGTATAGAAAATGTTTTATTAAATCTATTCTTTTTAACTCTAACTGGAATAGGTCCAATTGTTTCAAATTTAACTTTTTTATGTACTATTTTTTCGGGACATATATCCATTGGTATAGCATTATCCATATAATCCAAATAACCACAACAATTAAACTTTTTTTTTTTTTTTTTTTTTTTAATAATTAATAATAAGTATATTATATAATAAATATTATAATATTATAATATATTAATTATGATATTAATTAATGTTGATTAATTAAACCTTATTTATTTATTTATTTTATTTATTTTTAAATCTTTTATTTATTTACCTGACTTTGAAGACTTTTTTTAATATCAATTGTATAAGTATCCCACCATGCAAATGCCATATTTCTTTCAACATTTACTACAATACTATGAATTTGCTTTATTGAGTAGTATTGAAAACAAAATGATATGATGTTCATTAAAATATATAAAACAATCATTGGTTTAAATTTAAAACGAACACCAATCAATCCTAGCGCTGCTGTAAATATTAAAAATATTGAAGAGAAAAACATAGCCCTTTCAGTATAACCACTGATATCGTGTATATTTTTTTGTGTATATCCATCCATAATCCATGTATAAAATGTTATAATAAAATATACACCTGATGTTATAATAACAGCTAATAAGCTTATTAAAAAGTTTCTTCTAATTTCTTTTTCATATGTACTATATCTTTTAGTTGATCTTAGAATTGATTTTATGAATATTTTGCTGAAACTACTCCATAAATTTACAAATGGAATTTCTTCTTGATTTAATAAATACAAGTCACTATTTGATAAATTATCAGTATTATCATTATCAAGTGTTTCATCATCACTATCTTGATAAGTTGGAACTCTTGAATAATTATTATATGTTTCATCATCATCAATTAATAATTCATTCAAATCATCATTTTCGCTTTGGGTATTTACATATTTGTTTCTTCTTTTTTTATGCTTATTTCTCCTTTTAGGTAATTTAAAAGGAGATTTTAATATACCTTCGTAAGTAAAATTAATTTCTTCACTTTCAGAATCATATTTACCTAATAAATTATAATTTATTTCAGAACTGCTATTATCATTTGGTTCTATATTTATAAAATCTTCATCTTGATAGTAATCCTCTCCATAAACACTTAATTCTATACCATTAGAACTTTTAGCTTTTTTATTTTGATTCATTATTTATAATATATATTAATAAATAATAAAAAGGGAAAATAAAATTTTCTAGATAACAAATACTTTTATAAAATTAAAGATTAATAAATAAATAAATAAAATTGTTTAATTATTCTTATTTTCTACTTATTATTATATTATTATCATAATATTTTTTATTACAGAATGATTGAAATTAGTTATTTCAAAAATTGTTTACTTTTTTTTTTCTTTTCTTATTTACATTAATTAATATTTGGAAATTTGAAATAATATTATAATAAATATTAAATTAATGATATATCTAATTATTAAATTAATTCTATTAGTATTTTAAATATTCTCTATTAATTAATTAATTTAAATTTTAAATTTTTTATTTTTTATTTTTTTTTAATGTTATTATATATATATATATATATATATTTTTTTTTTTTCGATTAAAAAAAAAAAAAAAAAATTAGATTTTATAGCATTAAATAATCTAGATTTTTATTTATATTTATTATTTATATTAAATTAATTTATTATTAATTAAATAACTAGCTCTTCTCCACTTTATATCTTTATATCTTTATTTATATTTTATCATTTATTTTTCTTCATGTTTTTTAAATAAATAATAAGAGAATGAAAATTATATAACTTTTTAAAACGTTTGAATAAAAATTATTCTTAATTAAAATTTTTTTTTTTTTTTACTTTTTTTTTTTAATTTGCTTGATAAATTTTTTCATTTGATATTTTAATATTATAATTTAAAACTTTTAATTAAAAGATTATAATTAACTACATTAAATTAGATTAAATTTTATAGAATTAATATATTATTTTAAATTTTCTATATTTTTTATACTTATTATTTAATTTAATTATAAAAATATGAATTTATATTAAAATTAATATATTATTTATTAATATTTTAATATATTTAAAATATAAAATTTCATATATATATTATGTTCTGTTAAGTTATATAAAAAATTAAAAAATTGACATTTAAGGTTAAATGCTCAAATAATAATAATATAATAATAATTATAATATTTAAATATTTTTTTTTATAAACATACATAAATATTTTGTATAATTATTTTTTCTGTAAATAATGTATTTTTAATTTATTATTTATGCTTTGATAAGTAAAAATGCAATAAATATAAAAAATGAATAATAAATAATAATAAATAATAATAAATAATAATAAATAATAAATAATAATAAATATTAAATAATAATAATAAATAATAAATAATAATAAATATTAAATAATAATAAATAATAATAAATAATAATAAATAATAATAAATAATAATAAATAATAATAAATAATAATATATAATAATAAAATGTAATTTTTAAATTATTTCTTTTAATCAAATTAATTATTAATAATGTTTATAATAAAAAAAATTAGATAATTATACTTTTCAAATTAATAAGAAATAAAATAATAATACTAAATAAAGTTTTCGAGATTTTTTAATGTAAGGAGATCTTTCATTAATGGTTCAACTTTCAAATTATCACTTGACATCTATTATACATACACGTGATAACTGTTAATTTTAAATAAAAAAATTAATTTAAATTCGACTATTAATAAAACGAATAAAATACTAATTAATATTATTTTAATTGTTTTATTATTAATCCTTTTTTTCTTTTTTTATTTTTATTTTTATTTCTGTTTTTATTTCTGTTTATTTAAATATTTTAACAATACAATTATAAAAAGTAAAATCATAATATTATAAAGATATAGGTAGGTATAATATATAATAATTTAATTGTAAAATTATCAATGTTGATTGTTTATTCATTAAGATAATATTAATTATAAAAATAATATGTATTTGAAATAAGAAAAATATAAATAAATTTATATTATAAATGATAGTATAATTGTAGAATTAGTAAAAGATTTGAGTGAAATTTATTTTTATTATTGTTTTATTTATATACTAATATTATTATATTTAAATTTTAAATATTGTGATAGTTTTACTATAATAAAACTTATTAAACATGGATTCAAAGGAACAAACTGAAGAAAAGGCTTATGCTTGTTTAAAAGATGCTGAAAAAAAGAAGAATTATAAGGGTTGGTTCGGAAGGTATTAATAAATTATATGTGTATTAAATATAATAAAGTTACCAGATTTATTATAAACATTGGAAAATATTTTTATAATTAAATATAATAAATATTATTGTATTAAATATTTTGTTTGATAAATATATTATAATAATAAATATTATATATAATTTTATTATGTATATATTTTGATATAATATTTATAATATGCTGATATTAAAATTTAATAAGAAATAAATTGGATGAAGCAGCAGAACAATTTCAAAATGCAGGAAATTATTTTAAATGCATAAAAAAGTGGAAGGAAGCTGGTGATGCTTATTATCAAGCAGCTGGTTGTTTAATTTTAATTCAAGAAAATGATGAAGCAACTACTTCATATATTAATGCTTCAAAATGTTATAAAAAATCAAGTCCAATGGAAGCTGTTAACTCATTGAAACAAGCAATTCAATTTTTAATAGAAAAGGGTAAATTAAATCAAGCTGCTAATCATCAAAAAACAATTGCTGAAATTTATGAAACTGATTTAATGGATGTAGAAAAGGCTTTAGAAGCCTATGAAACTGCGGCTGATTGGTATTCAACAGAAAATTTACCAGTACTTTCAAATCAATGTTCACTTAAGGTAGCTCACCTTTCAGGTGAATTAGAACAATATGAAAAAGCTTACAATATATTCGAAAAAGTTGCAACTAATAGTATTGATAACGAGTTAGCCAAATGGTCAGTAAAAGAATATTTACTCAAAGCTGGTCTTTGTCATTTAGCAAATAAAAAGAATGAAACCGGTTTTATGAATTTCTTGGAAACTTTTGAAGAAATTGATGGTACTTTTAGAGATACTCGTGAGTATAAATTCTTAGAAAACGTATTGAACTTTTCGGAAGAAAAAAATGTTGATGAATTCGTTAAATGTATAAGTGAATATGATTCTTTAACTAGACTTGACCCATGGAAAACAAAAATTTTATTAAAAATAAAGAAAGGAATAGAAGAAATAGATATTCTTTAATATACTCATTTTAATATTTAAAAATTATGTTAGTGATAAAAAATATTTTAATAAATAATAATAATAATAATAATAATAATAATAAAATAATTAATTACAGTGATAAACATAAATAAAAATAATAATAATAATAATAAAATAATTAATTACAGTGATAAACATAAATAAAAATAATAATAATAATAATAAAATAATTAATTACAGTGATAAACATAAATAAAAATAATAATAATAATAATAATAATAATAATAAAATAATTAATCACAGTACTAATTATAAAAAGATAAGAAAACATATAAAATAAAAAATAAGCAATAAATAATAAAAATAGAAATAAAAATAAATTATTAACTAACAATTTCTATAATAATACATAACGCAGTTCAAATTAAAAATTTATTTAAGTATATATAATAAAATATTATATTATGTAATAAAATTATTAACCATTGATTATTTATATTATAGATATTAATTTTTTTTTTCTCTTTCTTTTTCAATTTATATTATAAAGAAAAAATTATTCATTAACTAAATAAAATATTATAGTATATATAAATTTAAATATATATTGATATTTGTTTTTGTTATTATTATTATTGTTATTGTTATTATTATTATTATTATTATAACAAAAAAAATTTTTTTTTTATTTCGGGAGTTTAAATATGCTGTAACATAATAATATAGATTAAACAAGTAAAAATAAGTAAATTGTTAAAAGGAAAAAACAAAGAATATTATAAAATGATATATATATATATTAAAATATTCAAATAATAAATAAATTTAATATATATATATATATATATAATTTTTAAGTTTTAAAAGAATAAAAATATTTATCATGTATATGATATTTTGCTATATCAGTAAAAAATGAAATATTTTTTAATAAATAAAAAATCGTTATTATGATATACTAAAAGTGATTATTACACTTATTGTTAGTAGAAATTGTATAAGTTTTTAATAAAACAAATTTATTATTTATTTTTAAATAATATAAAATTTGCTTTATTAGAAACAATTGTTTTTATTTATAAAATTTATGATTTCATTTATTAAAAGAATTTAATGATTATTTACAATCAAGAAATAAGAATAATAGATATAGTTAAAAGAAATAAAATAAAAATAATTATAAGTAAATAAAATATAAACAAAAGAATAAACGAAAAGTAATTAAAATTGATTAAAATGTAATTAAAATATTAATAAGAGGTATAATTAAAAATAAGTATAATTAAATTTGTTTACTTATAAAATAATTAAAAATAATCATGAAGATTATTTTAGAGACATAAAATAATTAAAATAAACAGAAAGACTTTTGAAGTATAATTTATTTTGTTGAACATAAAGACCATTAATTAAAAATTATATATATATATTTAAATTGTTTTTCGATATTAAATTGATAAATTAAATTTTTTTAATATGTTTGAAATTTGAATTAGTATTAATTATTGAAATTTAGATATATTATTATTCTATTGTTTAGGTTACTTTAGGTTAGCCTAAAATTCTAGTATTATAAATTATTTAAATTTATTAATTTTTAATTTGGATTTATGGGTGATTTGGACTCTGGTCAAAACTAAGGTGTTTTGGGCATATATTAGGAAAAACGGCACAAACCTATCCAGATACTTAAGGTATATTCAAATTGTAAATAATATGGTCAATTTTCTTATTTATACCATCTCCAAAAACTAATTAAGGTTTCTGCTATTCCCGATGATAGAGGGGTGGGTGGTATGACGGTCAGTCCGGATTTTCGTAATCTGTTGGGGACCATGCCTAGTACTTTAAATCCCTCTTAGAGGTAGTAGAGCGTTGACATCAAAATGATAAGGCATGTAAGGTTCTGTTCCTTAAATACACTCATGTGACCTACCAATGATGTGGAAATCATGTGAGAAAATCTAAAAAAAAAAAAAAATATAATTATGTATTTTTAATATTTTTTATTTAAAAAGAACTTATTTATTAAATTTTATTGATGATTTTGTATCTTTATATAAGAATTTTATGTAGTACAAGTGCTCACATATGATTCGTATTACATGCATTATATATAAATAAGTCGCTTATAATTCTAATTACATCATTTTATAAATACACTAATCATAATAAATTAAAAATATTTAATAATATAAAACTGTAATAATTGATATAAAAATATATTAAACTTTATTTAATACTCTAACATTCCCCCTTAAGTTTAATATCAACTTTAGAATTGTGTTAGTGGATTCCTTCGTAATTTATTCATTGATGATCCACTTAAGTATTTTGTAAAGCTATCAGCTAAATTGAATTCAGATTTAATATAATTTACCTTTATTTTCTTTTCTTTGATCCAATCCCTAATTTGGTGATACTTTATATAATATGCTTCGATTTTAGGTTTATGGTTTCATTTTCACAATTATAGATGACAGCTTTGTTATCCGTATTGATGTTTATAAATCTTATCTCTTTTGATAATTCATCAAATAAGTTTTTGTACCACATACACTGTCTTGTGCATTTGTTTAATGCATAATACTCACTTTCAGCGGTTGAAACTGCTACACATTGCTGTAATTTGGAGTACCAACTCGTTTGTCCATTTCCCATAGTTACGACGAATCCCGTTGTAGATTTTCTAGTCTACGCATCTCCTCCAAAGTCGGCGTTTTCGTATACTTTAAAATTATCTTCATTTGTAAACTTGATTCTATAATTTGGATTTACTTTTAGATACCTAAAAATTTTAATAACATTTAGCCAATCTTCATAATTAGGATTTCTTGATTTTCTTGATTCTTTCCAAAAAGTTATTAACAGACACATGTAATAATATAAATTTAATTCTATTAACTTTTTAAATACTTTATAAAATTAATACAAAATTGATGGATACGGTGAAAGAAGAATACTTCACCTCTACTGATAATAAAGAAACAAGATGTAACGAATCCTAAAATTTGTTACTGTTCGTAACAATTTTTGGATTATAATATTTTAACACTTCAAGGAATTAAATAAATAAATAAATATTTGTTTTATATAATTTTTATTAAAATTATTTCCAATTAAAAAATTAAAAAAAATGTTTTTTTATTAATTACTATCATCTTAAAAAGTTATTTTAGAATTACATGTATTTATATTTTTTTTTTTACATTTAAAATTTGTTAAGCCTATCTAAAATATTTTCTAAATATTTCTAACTAATTACTAAAATAATGTTTTAAATTGATTTTAAATTATTAATATATTATTATTTATTTCTAATAAATAATAGTTATATATTATTTAATTATAAAATATTTATTATTATTTAAAATTAATAATATATATAAAAGAAAAATATAAAATTTATACAGAATTTTTAAGTGTGGTTTAGTAAGTTTTTAGTAATTAAAAATTACCAAAAAAAAATATGTTAAATTATCAATATAAAATTTAGTAATTAATTGAATTGATTTTTAGAAATTATAATAAATAATATTTTAGAAAATATAAAATATTAATAATATTGATATAACTATATAATTAATGTTAATAATAAAGTGATATTGATAATATATTGATATTAATAAAATAATTGAATATTAATAATAATTTTTCATCTTTAACTAGATATTAATAATATATAAAAATTTAATAATAAAATATTAATAATAAAATTTAATCATAGAATATAGGAAAGTTCCAAAGTATTGAAGAATAAAATAATTTATTTGAGTGGTTAGGTAAGAAAATACAATTCTAACTAAAATAATAAGATTATTTGTTCATTCTTTATCATGATGCCCCCACTGAAACTCGATGCTACAACGAAGCAGAGTTAAACTTGACTATATTCTTCAAGTGAACATTTCGGTTCATTTGAATTCCAGTAGCGGGGTCGGCTAGGGTAACAGTATTAAATTGTTTCTTGATAACTTGTAAAGGTCCAGCAAAATATGGTTCCAATTTAGTTCTACTAAAATTTCTTACTAGTACTAGGTCACCAGGTTTAATTTGTTTTGCTTGGTTCATATTATTCTTTTCTTCTCTTCTGGTTGCCCAGTATTTAGAAGAGTTTTTGAGATTTGCAGCGGCTTCCATAACCCATTGGTAGTGAGACGTAAATTTTTCTAATAATATTTCATCTTCAGATTTATCAATACCCTTAGTTGGTCTGGCAACAATGTCAAATGGTTGTTGATCTTCTCTACCATAAACTAATCTATGATTACATAGTCGGGTACTTTTTTTTTATTATAATTGAAACTTTATTTTTATTAACATAATTATATAATTTTCTATACTCAATGAAAAATAGGTAAGAGATTTCTTTTAAAAGATGGTATATATAATACATCTTTTCATATATTTTATTATTATTTATATATTCAATGTACATTCCCTTGTATTTGGACATTATTTCGCCTCCTGTCCACATGTGTTAAATTTTGTTCATGAGGTATGATATTCGTTAAAAAATTCAAGTCATATGTTATATGGATGGAAACACCTGAATCCAATGTACAAGTAGATATCTATTAGTTATTTTTTCTTTTTCCATTTTCAAAATAATTTAGGCCATGCCTCAGTAAAGGAAATTTTTATTTGGTTTTATAAAAATTTCATTAATTATATTTATTATAATCTTTATAGATATTATTTTTAAAATTTATTTTATAATTATTATTTCTATAATTATTATTATTATAATTATTATTTTTATAATTATTATTTTTATAATTATTATTTTTATAATTATTATTTTTATAATTATTATTTTTATAATTATTATTTTTATAATTATTATTATTATAATTATTTTTGACCAAGTTATTTGATTCTGGTTGGTTTAATGCTCTTTATGGCCTTGTTATGGCAAATTTTATATACTTCAATTCTTTCATGGATAAGCAATTTGACTGGGTTTTTCTTCTTCTTCTTATTTTTTTTTTATTTTAATATTTATTTTTATTCTTATTTTCATTTTTATATCTATAATTTTCTGCTTTATGGCCAAAATTCTTGCGAATATAGCATTTTATTGATTATTATTTCTTGTAATTTTCGGTGTTGTTAACATATCCGTTATTTTTATTATTATTCTCATTTTATTGTTTTATATTATGGTGTGAATCTACAATTAAATCCCAGACCATTTCCCAATCATCAGAGCTTGTTGATATTCCAGAAAAATATATTAATTATTTAATATATTTTAAAGTGTGTTAAATAAATAATCAAACTTTTCTCTGTTTGATTTTCGTGATACCTAGACTTTCTAATTCATTTAAGGTATTATTAACAGATGAAATAAGCATGGACAAGGAAGTTGATTTTACATCAAAAGATAAAGTTTCTAATTTCTTCAGTAATAACGTATTCTTTCTGATAAAGAATATTCATAAGTTTTAGTTATTATGCTATAAATTTCAAAAGTAGTATTGGTAATAACATTTAATTTACTTTTAAAGTCATTTTCAATGTTATTAATTATTAATAATTTAGCTTGTGTTACATTGAAATAGTATCTATCTTTAAGTATTTATTTAGATTTTTCTTTTTTATATTCGTTGTGGATATTTTCTTATAATTTTTTTGGAAAATACAATTATTTAAATGATATGTCCATAATAATAAATAAAGTTCTTCATTCCAGGCTTAAAAATCCCTTTTATTTTTCATAGTAAAGATCAAATTAATGGAGGTTGAAATGTAGATATACATTTTAATAGTATAAATATAATTTTTCGGTTTCTTTTGATATAAAAAAAAATATTAATTTTTAATTATTAATAAAGTAGACAATGGGATGCTTTTTTTATGAGTCTTTATGAAACTCTTAATCTTTTATTTTGAAATGTAATTGATCAATTTGAAATTACTTTTATTAAGTCTGTATTAATTTATTACAAAAATAGTTATTTTATAAGTACTTGAGTTGTATGTAATTTTGATACAGGATTTAGCACATAACGTATACTATGGATCATGCCACATTATACACTACATCAATAATAATAAAAATTTTTTAAATAAGTGCTAAATTTAAACTTTATATTCTAATACTATTGGACTTAAATTTTTGTTTCATATTCATTATTTGTAAAAATTTATATCATAATTTTTAAATTAAATGAATTTTTTTTTTTTAGTTATATTAAAATTTGTTTAATAATGTAAAAAACGTATACATTTTAAAAACTGAAATTTAATTGAAATTAATGTTAAATAAAAAATTTAATAATTTTTTTTTATTAATTATATTTTTATTGTTTATTTAATTTTTATTTCATATAATTGTAATAATGAGAAAAAGACAAAGAATTTCCATTGATTTTAATGTAAGAAAACCAAAATTAAAAATAAATCACTCAGTGTCAAAGTATACTAATGAAAGAAAAGGTATTAATTTTTAATATACAATTAAAATATAATATATATATATATATATTTTATTTTGAAGTTTTAAATAAAATCTTCAAATTTAAAAATACTATTTTTATAATTAATAAATTATTACTATCATTATTATAAAATTATTAATAATTATAATCGTTATGATAATAATATTTCTATTATCTATAAGATGAATCTAATAAAGAAGTTATTAATAATCCGTATTTGGCTCATACTTTAAATGATTCAACACTTCAAGTAAGTTCAAGTCCACCACCACCACCCTCACCTCCACCATTGCCACCACCACCCCCAATAATAAATGATACTAGTAGTTCATTAAATTATTTATTAAATTATGAGGATAGTTCTTCGGAATCTGAATCGGAAGATAATAGTGTTGGTGTAGCTTCTGAAAAAGAGAAAGAAAGTGAAAAATCAAATACTGAAAGTAAATAGATTATAATAATAGATAATATATATACATTGAAATTAACATTTATATATTTAAATTTTAATATAAATTTAAATTAAAATAAGAAAAAATTAATGAAAAATCAGATTTAATGAATTCATTCGAGAATTTCTTGTCTGAAATTAATGAAATAGAAAGTAAAACAAATATTATATCACAAGTTACATCTACAGATATTACAAAATCTTGTATAACTAATGAAATTGAAAATAATAAAGATCCAAATTTAGTAAAAAAAAAGGAAAATCCAGTAACATCACAGAGAGATATTAGAACTTCTGGAGATTCAACATATTCAATTGAAAAAAAAGCGGAACTTTCTTATCATGAAACATCCATAATAATAATAAATAAATTGACATATTTATGTTCTGATAAATCCATCATATATACCACTACCCCAACTCAAGATTATTTATATCATCAAATTGAATTTTCTACGCGTTTTAAAGATTGGTCTGTGGGTGCTTTAAATAATGATTATTTTATAAATTATCACAATGAAATTAATAATTTATTGAAACAGATTGAAGGTAATACTAAATAAAATTCTATATAAATGATAAATGATAAAAGAAATATGAGTGAGAAATAAGTAAAAGGAAATAAATAAAAATTGACTGATAATAAATATAATGATGAAAACTTATTAAAATAATATAATAGTATTATTTTGGAAAAAATAATTGAGGGAAAACAAATAATATAAAATTATAATAATAAATTAATATATATATGAAAGAAAAAAAAAATAGTTGATATAAATATTATTAAGTTATTAATTAATTTAGTAATATAGTTCATAAAAAAAAAATATTTATTTGATAATAAAAGATAATATGATAAATAAAAGTATATATATATAAATTTAATTGATTTATAATATAGGAATATAAACGGTAAATATATACAGTTATAGTATTTTTTTTATAATATATATTATTATTATATATATTTATATATATATATATTATTTTATTATTATTATTATTATTATTTTTTTTATGTAAAGAGTATTTTTCACCGCCGGGATGGAAAATTCAATGGGATTTAAATAACTCTTTATATTATTATGAAAATAAAAAGACTGTAATAAAAAGAAATAATAATGATAAAAAAATAATTATAAAATTGAAAAAATAAATTATTTATTTATTATTGTTATTATTTTATTATTATTATTATTATTTTTTTTTTAAAATATAATAATAATTTTATTATTACAATTTTTATTTGATTATAAATATATATTATGAAATAAAGAAAATAATATCATGGGAATATCCAAAAGATATTGAAGAAGAATCGGAAGTATTTAATCAAAAAGTAGAAAAAAGTGATGATGAAGATGGTATTTACAAATTTATAAATAAAGATTGTAATATATTATTTAATACCTTATAATAATGTTAATATTACTATAAAATAACACAGATAGTATGGATTTAGAATCAGACAGTGAGGTGATATCATATACAAGTAGTGGTAAGAATATAAAGGAAAAATCAAACAAAGAAGATAGAGAAAAATCACATACACCTGAACAAAAAATAATTAAAAAATCAACAAAAAAAGATAAAAATTTGGTAAATTAATAATTTGATATTAATATATAGTATTTATTATATATATATTATTATTATTATTATTAAATATTATTTCTATTTATAGTTAAAATTAATTCAAAAATGGAAAGAAGTTGAAGATTCACTTAATAATAGTGAAGAAGATGAAAAAATAGAAAAATGGGCAGAAGAACAGAAAAATAAGTAAATTAAGAATATTTATTTTATTAATGCTCTTTTTTTTTTTTTTTTTTTTTTTTTTTTTTTTTTTTTTTTTTTTTTTTTTTAAATTAAAATATTTTAACTAAATATTTAATATATATTTATATATTTTTTTTGATATATTTTATTAGGGTTGATTCAAGTGAAAATCCAAATTTTGAACCGATTAACGGTAATTGGAGAGAAAAAATTTTGAAACGAAGAGAAACTTTTAAAGATTCATAAAAAAAATATTTTTTTTATAATAATATTATTAAGTAATAATATACATTTTATTATTGTCCTTTTTTTATTTTATTTTATTTTATTTTATTTTAATTTATTTTATTTTGCTATATATTAAATATATAAATAATTTATTATTTACTTATTTTATAATTAATATTCGTATTAAAATTAATTAAATAAGTAATAAGTATGAAGAAAAAAAGAATCAAAAATGTAAATTTTATTCTATCATATTATATTTATATTTATTTATATGTATTAAAAAAAAAAGAAATAAATATTAAATAAATAAATAAATAAAATAAATTCATTTAATATATGGAATTTGTTAGGAGTTATGAATTTATGGTTTATAATTATGTCAACTTTATTTATATATTTTATGATAAAGAGTTACTTTGTGAGTTACTAGAGTAACTAATAACTAATGTTTAATTCTATTACAAATTACAAGCTTTTATACTTTTACATTGTGGCTTATATATTAAATTTATCACAATATGTTTCAATACATTTGAATTATATTTAACTCCTATTTTCTCCTATTTCACATATTCTAACAGAATTACTATGTATTATTTGTTTATTTAAGTTATATTTTTAATTGAATTACTCTTTTGAATGTTAAATTTTGAATATTAATTGTTCTGTTTTTTGTTTATTTTATGTAATTGAAATTAGTTATACTATTCTAATTATATTAATTTATTTTTATTTATCTTCTTCATCACTTTCTTCACTTAGTCAAAATCATCAAAATCATCAAAATCATCAAAATCATCGAATTTTGGATTTTTTTGGTTCTGTTATATTATCTTTATCTAATTCCTTTTTTTTTCAATTTTTCTTAATACTGTTCTATGTTCTCTTTCCTTTAATCCGTTAATTTTATTTTTAAAATCTTGTTCTTCTTTACTTATTTCTTCTTATGTTTTAGTATCACTATAAATATTTATTTAATTATATAATTATAGTAAAAATATTAATATTTTAATTTTAATATATTTTATTATATATTTTAAAATTAAAAATATTAAAAATGTCTTTTAAAAATAATAACAACAATTATATAATAATAATAATAATAATAATAATAATAATAATAATAATAATAATAATAATAATAATAATAATAATAATAATAATTATAATAAAAATAAAAACTGAACATACATATTTTATTTACTTAATTTTATTTTCAACTGGTTGAAGACATTTAGCACAAACGTTCTTTTTTTCAGAACATTTTTTACAAATTACATGATATGCTTCCTAACTGCTTTTTGAGAACACCAAATGCTGTTAATGTTTATTTCATAGGTATTATTAACAATATATTGATATTAATAATAAATTTAAGAAAGTATGAAAGAAAAAAAAAATTATATACCATTTCTTTGGAGCAGAAATTGGTTTTTATTTTCTAAAACGTTTTCTCCACTCTACTATTTCATGACATTTTGGACATAAGTGTGTATTAGGTAAAGCTAGAATTCTTCTCGTAGTTTTTGAACCAGGATTATGTTTATAAGCAACTGTATTTTGAGCTCCTTTTTTTTTTTCATGAAGTTGAAACTTTCTGAGGCATTTCAAAGTTTAAAATTTAACAATTATTAAAATAATACATCTTATGATATATATTAAAGTTTATTATTGAAACTTTTTTTTTACTTCCATAATTCTAAAAAAAATTATTACTAATGTAAATTAAATAAAACTTACCAATCATTTTATTAAATAATATACATATTATTCAAATATTATATTATTTATATATTATTTATATTATATTATTGTTATGTAATTATAATGTATTAATATATGGCTATTTTAATTTAAAAATTTTAATTAAATAATCTCTTAAAGTAGTAACTATAATTTTTTTTAACTTGTTAAAAATTCTTAAATTTTTTATATTTGAAAAAATATTTTTATTTAAAACTATTATAAAATAATAATTGGAAGTAAAATATTATTTACAAATAGTAGGAATATTTAGACCCAATTTTTTTTTATTTATTTTTATTATAGAAGAAAATAAAACAAAACAAAACAAAACAAAAAAAAAGAAAAAAAAATAAAAAAAGAAAAAAAAAAAAAAAAAAATTAAAAATTAAAAAATAAAAGAATTAAAAATTTAACAAATAATATTAATTTTGTTTATAATAAAACAAATATTTTAATATAATAATTATTAATAATATAATATTATATATAATAAATAAAAGTAAATTTATTAATAAAAAGAAAATTTTATCATAAATATAAGAAAAATAAAAAATTAAAAAAAAATGGCTGACAATAGAGAAGAAATTCAAAAAAAAAACAAGAAGGCTATTAAGAATGTTTTGCAAACTGTCGCAGGAATTGTATTAGCTACATCTGCTGCAGTAGGTGTTATTTCAAGTATACAAAAAGATAAAATTATTGAAGAACAAAAACAAACAATAGATGAAAGAGATGAAGAAATCGATTACTTACAAAAAAGAAGAGAAGCTGATGAAGAAACAAAAATCTACAAGGGAAAAGGAAAAGAATTAAAGAATGAAAATGGTGAAAACATTTGTTCTGTTTGTCTTTTAGGTAAAGTAACAAAAGTTTTAGTTCCATGTGGTCATTATGCTGTTTGTTCAAGTTGTATTACAAAATTAAAGGCATACAACGATTCAAGATGCCCAATTTGTAGAAGAAAGTTTGAAAAGGCAATCATGCTCTATGTAAGCTAAAAGTTATAAAAAATTAGTAAATAATTAAAAAAAGATAATGTTTATAAGTTGTTTAGCATAATTCTTATTAATCGTCATATCTAGATTCAATCAATAAATATAAACTAAAATAAAATCATTTTTTACAAATGTATTTATCATTTTTTTTATTTAATATCTTAACTACAATTCATTTCTTTTTTTATTTTAGTTTTTATTTCTATTATTATTATTATTATTATTATTATTATTATTTATATATAAAATTGTACTTAAAAGTCAATATTAAAAATAAAAAGTTATTATAAAAAAGAGCAAATAACAAATAAAATAATTTATAATATTTTATA
Source organism: Neocallimastix lanati (nom. inval.) (assembly GCA_016946835.1). Taxonomy (NCBI): domain Eukaryota; kingdom Fungi; phylum Neocallimastigomycota; class Neocallimastigomycetes; order Neocallimastigales; family Neocallimastigaceae; genus Neocallimastix; species Neocallimastix lanati (nom. inval.). The sequence continues at coordinate 1,041,718 of JACVTC010000026.1, forward strand.
TTGTATATATATATGTGTTTTTATAATATAAACTTATATTAATTCTCTAATTGATATTTTTACTATTATATTTATAAATAAGCACACTAATTTTAATATTGAATTTTAGTATCTTTATCTTTAAATTAATGTTTATATATATGATATTTTTGCACTTTTTAAATATTACAGAAAAAAAAAAATAATAATAAATGGAAATATTGGAAAAAAGATTAATATTAAAGACTACTTCTCTGGTTACTTTTAATAATTTAATATTTTTAAACAAAATTTATTTTTGTTCTATTAATAAGATATAGAAAAATATATTACATGTTTAAATTTTAAAGTTTTAATTTTTTTATGAAAAATGTATTTATTCTATTTAAATAAGATAATATAAATAAATAATATAAAAATAATTAATATATATATATGTTTGTAATTACAATTTAAAATAAAATTTTTATAAAAGATTTTTAAATTGCTATTTAAAAAAACAATATGATATCTTTAAATAAGATATTACAGATAGAAATATATAATAATATAAATATTTATAATTAACATTTTTTTATACTAAAAAGTAATATATTTAAATATGATATTATAAATAAAAATATGTAAAAAAAAAAAAAAAAAAAAAAAAAAAAAAAAAAAAAAAAAGAAAACAAGAAATTGTCCAAAAGAATTTATATATAATGCATTTGTTCTATTTAAAAATGATGTAGATATATAAGTAAAAAAAAAAAAAAAAAAAAAAGATAAATATAATTAAATTGATAAATTGATTTTTAAATAACAAATTCTGTATATATTAGATATTTTATAACAAATAAGAAATATGTTGAATATATTAAATATTATTATTCTTTTTTATATATTTATAATTATTATATTGTAGAAATAAAAGTTCATAATTAAATGATAAGAAAAAATAACTTCTATTTTTTCCCAAATATTTTATACATTAATTTATATGGCATCTTGCTTTATAGTCATCAATGGTAGTATTTAATATTTTTTTATATAAATTTTTAAACTGACTCAATAAACAAAAAGTAGTATATCTAGTTTTTTCCCTGGTAATTGGATCAACAACAATTAATGGTGAACATCCTGGTATTTCTATTTCTTTTTCGTTTAAAAGAATTCTTATAACAAAAGTTGAATCATTAATTGTAGCTTCGGTTTTTTTAACATCATCAGTAACGCTTTCTAAAATATTAGTTACTTTTTGATTACCATAAGGATTATCAACATAAAGGTTAGAAATTTTTGAATTGTAATTTAGTATATATTTTGTTTCAATTTCATAAGTTTCAAACCAAAAATTGGAAGCAAATGGTGATATTTCAGTTGATCTAAATTTGTAGTTATCATTTGGAGGGGCATCTTTCAATGTTAAGTGCCTCTTATCTTTATATAAACCCTGTTAATATAATAATTTTTATGAATTTTAAAATAATTAAAATAAAAAAGTTGAGATATTTTATTTTTATTATATATTTTATATGATATATTATATATATACATTTAGTAAAATAAATATATATAAATCTTTGATAAAATTTAGTAAAATATTAAGCATATATACATACCAATATAGTTACTAATGGAAATATCGTTTCTGCATGTGCGAACCTTAATACAATATTAGTATTAAATGTACTTTCGCTGTCTTTTGGAATTTTATCTTTTAAAATTTCTTTATCGATATCATTAACTATTTCTTTTAATAAAGGTGTTGCTAACCATCCACTAATTTCATTAAAATAACCTTTATTATGATAATTTCTGTAATCTTCATAAAAAGCATAATTCTCTAATGCAATTTTCTTAAAAATTATATATAAATTTTTTTATTAGTTTATAACTATTATTATTATTATTATTATTATTATATTTTATTATTAAAACATCTAATATATAATTATATATTACATACATCAATTAATGAACAAAATTGATTTCTAGTATTATTTAGTGCAACTTCAAATACACACATACTCATAACACTTTCTCCAACTATACTAGATATTTCTTTTAAATGTAAAGTTTTTTTTATATTGCTAATAACATTTTGAATATACCTATTTTCGAGTATTTTTAAATTTTTGTTTACTTTCATTCTATTATTCGAATTAATTACATCAAAAAATAAAGGACATGCAATATGAGGTGATAAAACAATATCTTTATTACGGTCATTATATATATGAATATAATTTAACATTTCATCATTTTGAAAGTAATTATTATTTTTGTAATTATCTATTTCCTTTCTTAATAACATATTAAATGATTTTTCTTTATATTCATAACTTTTTCTATCAATAGCAACAGTCTCTTTTTCATTTTGATCAAATATAAGACTTTGTGTATTCTTAATTTTAATTTCCTCAGTTTTGTTTAAATTATTTTTACGCATTTCATCTAAATAAATTTTTATAGTTTTAATAAAAGCAGTCGCACTATCTATTACTCTACTAACATTAGTGGAATATACATGAACATTTGCAATATCATCAATTGATTGAATTATATTATTATATCTCCTAATAGCTCTTTTTGCCAAATTTTGCATATCTTTAATGCCCTGAACGTCTAATAGTCCATAATCAGTAACATTATATGGATTTTCAAATAAAGATAAAAAAGAATATTCCTGAGGAAATGAATGAGAATTTGAATACAAAAATTCTTTTAAATAATCAATTTTTTCATTATAATTTTTTGTTCCTGACGGATATCTAGTTCCATGTCTACAAACCTTTTTTATTTTTTAAAAAAAAAATAAAAATAAAAATAACAATAAAAAAATATATATATATATTTATATAAAAAAAAAAAGAGTATAAAATTATTTTATACATACTTTACTTTTTCAAGGTATATTAAAATTTATTATAAAAAATATAAAACTTACTAATTGAATTTGTCTTAATTTAAATTTTGAATTACTATTAAATTTTGCACCTGAAATTTCTGATTTTATTATGTATCTACTTTTAGTACCGAAATATCGGTCTAAATTATAGTCAATATAATTTACATTTTTCGTTTTATTTGTGTTGGCATTGTTATAGATAAAATGAAGACTAAATAAGGTAAGAATTAAAAAAGAAAAAAAAAATAAGTGTCTTTCGGTTTTCTTAAGCATTTAATTGTTAAAATTATATTTTTTTTTATAAAGTATAAAAAGAAGTAATTATTATATTTATTTATTTATTTATTTATTTATTTATTATTTTTATTTTTATTTAATTTTTTTTTCTTTATTTAAAAAAAAAAAAAAAAAAAAAAAAAAAAAAAAAAAAAAAAAAACACGTTTAATGTATTTAAAGTTAAATAAGTAAATGAGTAAATATATAATATATAATAAAAACAAATAATATTTATAATAAAATATGGACCTATAAAAAAATATATACATTTAAATATATAAATCTATAATAATTTATATTTTATCGATTCCATAGAAATTAAATACAAAGTTTATATATATTTAAATGTTGATTAATTTATTGATTATTACTGATATATCATTAAAAAATTTTTATTTATTTATTTATTATATTTATTATTTTATTTATTATATGTATTTATTTAATTTATAATAATATATATAATATATATTATAAAATATATTTACGCCTTCAATTATTTTTTTATATTTTTCTTCCATTTTACAATATATTGATAATATATTGATAATATTATTTTATTTATTATTTTGTGTCAGGTAATAAACTTTATAATATTCTTTTTAATAAAAGTTTATATAATTTTATATAATATTAATAATCATATATTTATATATTAATAATTTTAATGGAAAGAAATACACAATTTAACTTAATATATTTATTATATATCTAATTTCATCTAGTATATTTAATATATTTTAAAGTTTTAAGTACCAAAAATAATCATATCATTATATATCATAAACTTTAATTAATAATATTTTTATAAAATTTTAATTATATTTATTTTCCCAATTTTTTTTTTAAGGAATTTTTATTTTTATTTTTCTTTTACTTCAATATTTTTATAAAATATGGGTATTTTAAAAAAATTTGTTAACTATTTTTTCATATTTCCACTTATTATAGGAATATTTAAGTAAATTAAACAATTAGAGTAAAATTTTTTAATCATTGAAATAATTACCAAAAATTATATCATTTCTTTTCATTAATAAATGTTATAAGAGAATAAAGGTTTTATTTTAAAATTATTATATATTTTTTTTTCCATTACAATTCTTAATATTATAATCTGATAATATTATCATTTTTAATTTCGAAAAATCTACTTTTGAATTTAATTGATTTTCTTTTATAATATCTATAATATCACTCAATAAAATATATAAGTGTTCATTTTTATATATACATTTATCATTTATAACATTTAAAAATATAATTTTAATCAATCTTTGATATCTATCTTCTATTATTTTTTCATAATCAACTGGAGATGGTTTGAATTCCTCTTCCTCTCTTATAATAATATTATTTTTTTTAAATTTCCTATCTTTTTTGGCATAACAGCTCCCTCGTTCACCAAAAATATCATCATAACATAGTTCATGATAATTATATTGATGTTTCTGCTTATTGTAAATTTTATAATAATTTATCAAAAAATCATTTACTTTTTCTCTAAAGAGATAAGTTGGTCTTGTTTTCCACTCAAATGGATTATTACATTTACGTTTATATATATCATCTACATTTATAAAATATTCATGGACAGTAGATGAATGATTATATGAGAATGGTATTTTTTCTTCTCGTTTTTCTATTCTTTTTTTCATAGCAATGTAACTAAGAATATGATTCTCATTATCAAAATTAAATTTATTTCTTATATCACTCATTACAGAATGTAAGAGGCTATTCTGATAGTTTTTTCTATTTAATAAATAATATAAATATGTTTCATCATCATATTTTAATTTTCTATGATTAGAATTTTTACTTTTATTACCATCTTCATATTTTTGTTCCTTGGATTTTGATTGAGGATATTTATGATAATTATTATTATGTTTATATTCATAAGTATCATCAATACTTAAATCTTTAAGATCAATGTCATTTTCAAAATTTTTATGGTCGTCATTTTTATTATTACTAAATTGACTTTCATATTCATCTAATTTGGAAAGATTATCATATTCACTTAGTTCATTAGGACTTTTTTGTTCCTCAATTGGAGAAAGATTATAACTATTTTCTCTAATTTCATTTCTTTCAAATGAATTCTCAAAAATATATTTTTTTTCTATATCATTATTATTACTTATACAGTTAATATTTTCATTAATATTATTATTTTTACTATCAATCGTAATATTTTCTTCAATTTGTTCCTTTCTAATATACTCTTTTACATATTTTTTTAATTCTTTATAATCATACGGCTTATCAATAAAATCCTATTTTTTTTTTTTTTTTTTTTAAAAAAAAATATATTATATATTTTATTTAACATTACAAATAGATATTAAATTGGTAGAGAATATTTTTTAAACAAAAATAAATAAAATTTAATTACTTCAGTAATCTAAGTATTAATAAGTATAATTATATAATATGCATATATTAATATTTACTTTTGTTTCATTATTTATAATATTATTTCTTATAGAATTACTATTTATAAAATTCTGACAATAATCATTTGAAATACTTTTTATATTACATTCAATACTGGATGAATTATTTAATTTATTATGAGCCATTTTTGGTTGATCTTGTGTATAGGAGTGAATATTTAAATTTGAATCTAATTTATTAGGGGATATATCTTTTTGAGATTGTATATTAGAGTTGCTTTGCAACTGAATATTGGAATTACTACCTGATTTTATATGATTTTGGGTATTTGAGTTTCTTCTTGAAATTGAATCTAATTGATCAATAGATTTCTTTTGTAATACATTTATATTACTATTATTTGTACTATCTATTTTATTTTTTGATAATTCCTTTTCATTTATTGAAGAACAACCTGTTTTATTTAGATTTGTTTTTATATCTGAGTTTGAAGAGACTAATCTTAAGTTCGATGAATTTCTTGAATTTTTTGTTTCATTATTTAACTTATTAATTGAAATAAGGGATTTATTTTTATCATCATTGGTGTTTATTAGCAACTCTTTAAAGCTCTTATTAATATTTTTATTATTTTCACTTTCATTAATAATTGAATTTTTCTGACTAATATTATTATTTATATTTTTTTCATTTTCATTAATAATTGTTTCTTTCTGATTATCATTTTCACTATTCTTTGGATTTTTCTGATTGTTATTAATATTATTTTCACTTTCACTAATGATTGAATTTTTCTGACCTATATTATTAATATTTATATTATCTTCATTTTTATTAATGATTGAATTTCTTTGACTTCCACTATTACTAATATTACTTTTATTATTTTCCTTTTCACAAATATAAGAATTTTTATGGTTTATGCTATTAATATTTTTTTTGTTCTCATTAATAATAGTATTACTACTATATAAATATGAATTTTTTTGTTTGTTTATTTCACTTTCACATGAATTTTTACTTATATAAGAATTTGTATGACTCATAATATTTTTTTTATTATAAGAATCTTTCCGAATAGATTTAAAAGTATTATCTTCAAGTTCTAACTTATTTCCTCTGTTATTATATTTTTTTTCCAATGACTGTTTTAATATATTATCAAATGAATAATTATATTTGAATTTTTTATTTTTTTCTTCTATTATATAAATTCCACTCTCTAAATATTTTTGACTATCTATATCACATTTTTTCCTTATTATATTTAATTCATCATGTTCTATATTGGCAAACTTATATAATTCATAGTCACCATTTAAAGGAATGTTAATGATGTTATATACATCTTTTGTGGTTAACTGTTTTGATTTAAAGGGTCCATAAGTGTTTGAATTAAATTTTATTAATATATAAAACATATTATATATATAATTTGTATATTAATTTTACTGTTTAATCTATTTTAATTTAATTATTTAATTATTTCATTATTTTTTTTCTTATTTTTTTTATTATTAAAAATAAAAACCTCGGGGAAAAAACACAAAAATAATGTATATAATAAAAATTTTATATCTATAAAATACCTTAAAAATTTAATAAAATAAAAATTTTAGATTTTTAATCTAATTTCAAAAAAAAAAAAATTTTCCATTATTTTTTTTTTTTTTTTTTTTTTTTTTTTTTTTTTGTATAAATATATAATATAAGATTATATATTCAAATTTTAAAATATTTGTCTTAGAAAAAAAATTGTATATAATGTATAATTTATATTAATTATTTAAATAAATAATTTTATTGTTCATTTTTATTTTTATTTTTTATTTTCTTATTTTTTATTACTATTTTTATTATTTTAATATTTCTTAAATGTAAATTAAATTTTTTTTAAATTTTCATATTGTTTTAATAATTGTTGTATATATATTTAATAATTTTAATTTTTTAATTGTAAACATATAAACCATTTCATTATTTAATTATTAGCATATATATATATTAAAAAATTCATACTATTGAAACTATATATATAAAAGTGTCTTTTATATATATTAATAAAATTTCATGTAACTTGTATTATTTTTGATAATTCTATCTATCTATTAAAATCCTTTAAATTCACCAAACATAATTTTGATATAACATTTTTAAAAAAAAATTAATATATTATTTTTTTATAAAAATATATTATTTTTTTATAAATTTTAATAATAATTTGTCTAATCCAATAAGAATTTAAAATTTAATAGATAAAACTAATTTTGTAATAAATTTTTTTAATTTTTTTTAGTATTAATATAATATAAAAATAAAGAAAAATGGTAATTACATTTTTATATAATGAAATAAATATTTAATGATGGATATATAAATTATATTAATTAATAGTAGTATTGAAAATATCAACATTGATTATAAAATATAATAAATCTTTATTATTAATAATATAATTACTTGTTTCGGAAATACAATTTTAATTTATTTTTATAATTTAAATTAGATTGTTAAAGTTTTAAAATAAAAATAATGTTCAATAAAAAGATTGATAATTTATTATTCTTATTTATTTATTTATTTATTTATTTATTTTAATAAAAATTAATAATGTTATTTTTATATATTATAAACATTTTTATGAAAATTATAAATACTTATTATGTTTTAATTAATATATTCAACTAGCTTTTCTATTCTTTCTTTAATACTTTAATTGGCCATTCAGTAACTGTTGAATTAAAAAATGATCTAACAATAACAGGAAAGCTTGTTTCAGTAGATCAATTTCTAAATATTAAGTTAAATGATATAAGTGTATTAGATCAACAAAAATACCCACATATGGTATAATAATATTATTAATTGTATATTATATATAAAAAATTTTATAAATTTTTTTTTAATTAACTTATATAAAATATATTTAAATATATTTTCATTTTTTGTATTGTATAAATTTTTTATAAAATATTAAAATTATTAAATATATCAGGATTCAGTAAAAAGTTGTTTTATTCGTGGTTCAGTTGTTCGTTATGTTAGTTTATCAAAAGATTTAGTTGATACTGCTCTACTTCAAGATGCAACAAGAAGGGAAGCACAACAACCAAAATAAATTAAAATGGATTAATTTTAATTAAACATATAAAATAAAATTATATAATATTTCATTTTATTAAATGTAAAATAATCATTTTAATTTTTAATTTATTTATATCAAAAAAAATTATTACATAATAAATTTTTAAATCAAAAGTAAAATATAAGTTCACATTAAAATAAATAAAATAAAATAAAATAAATAAAATAAAATAAAATAATGATAATAAAGAAACAAAGAAAAAATAAATAAACAAAATGTTTATTAATCTATTAAAATTTTTATTTGAAACAAAAAAGATATGAAATTTGAATATAATATACATGTATACACATATTATTTTATAAATGTTTTTGTGAAATAAATAGAAAGCAAAAAACATGACAAAACAATAACAAAAACAAAAACAAAAAAAAAAAAAAAAAAAAAAAACAAAAAACAAAAAACAAAAAACAAAAAACAAAAAAAAAAAAGAAAATTAAATATTTAATTCAATTTCTCTTAAAAAGCTTTTAATTTGAATAATATTAATATTCGAATTACTATATTCCAATTGGTATCCTGAAATAAATATATATATATATATAAATTTAATTAATTATTTATATATTTTAAATTTATTGAAATAAATAATTCCAAATTAAAATATCATTATACTTACTTTTTAACGCTTCTTCGAAATTTTTCTTTGCATCAATATATTTTTTTGTAATATAATGAAGTTGACCAAATGCCAAATATACTTCCGCTAATTCAATATTTTTTTTACTTTCTGGTAATAATTCTTCTCTAATCTCTAAAATTCTTGTAAACATATTTTGGGCTTCTGCTTGTAAAGCTTCGTCAAATACATCTGTATTCTTTTCTTCAAAATAAGAATTCCATATATTTATAACATGTGAATAAGCAGATAAAGCACTACTATATTTTTGTTGATAATAAAAAACATTTCCTAATTGAAAATAGCCCCCAGATACTTTATTTTTTTATTTTTTATTTTTTTATTTTTTATTTTTTTTTTTATTTTAATTTTTTTGGTGTTGTTGTTTTGTTTTGTTTCATATTTTGTTTTTTGTTTTTTGTTTTTTGTTTTTTAATTATATTATTAAATATAAAAAAATTTTTATGATTTAAATATTGTTTTATACAAATATATATATTAGATATAATAAAACTTTATATTTGAAATGTAATTATTGTTTTTTATTTTTATTTTTATTCTTATTTTTTATTTTTTTATTTATTTATTTTTTTTTTATTTATTTATTTATTTATTTTTTTTTTTTTTTTTGACTAAAATAATTACCACATATATGTTCAGGACCATATAATAATGATGAATAATAAATCTTTATTTTAATAATAATAAGAGAAAAAAAATTTTTTTTTTTAATTTTTAATTAATCATTATAGATGAAATATTGAATTAAGTTAACACTATTATATTTATTATATATTACATCATTTGATAATTCCAATAATGCTTCTTTATATTGCTTTTTAAATGTATAAAGAATTCCAAGATTTCTATGAAGTTGATATCTTACTTTATAACCTTTCTTTTTAGATTTAAAAAGTGCATATTTTGCAAGTAATAAATAATCTTCAGCTTGTTTAAAATTTTTTAATCCTTGATTCATATTATTTTAATTTAAAATAATATATTATATTATTAAATATTAATATTAACTATCAATATACATATTTTATATATTTTCACTGTATTTTTATTAACCTGTTGTTGCTTTTCCAAGTAATAAATAAGAAGGAATTGATTCTATACTTTTTTTCTTATATACATCTTGTGAATATCTTAATGCTTGAAGAGCTGCAGGTATGGCTAACTCATACTAATCATTATAATAATATTTTTAATTTTTACACATATAAAAAAAAAAAAAAAATAAACAAAAATTCATATAGTTATTAATAGAAATATGAATAATATTTTTCTTACTTTCTCTTCAAACATATTCTTTTTAGCTTCAGTTGTAGCTAAATGTATAATTTCTAACTATTTAAAAAATATAATAATAATTAGGTTTTGAAAATTTTAAATATTGAAAAACTATTCCTATTAAATTCATTAAATTTGAAGTTATATACATTTAACTAATAATATATACTTTTTTATTCCGTATTTCTTTCTGGAGTTTTATTCTTTGATCCTCTGAACCAAGGAATTCGCTTGCCTCTCTATTAAAAAAAAAAAAAAAAATAAAATAAAATATACATTATATATTGTACATGAGTATATTCAACTTTTGAATATATATTATATGCATATATATATATTATATGGAATGACATACTTCAAAGGCATTAAATAACCACATATTTTTTTATGAATTCCTTCATAATCTATTTTTTGATGCTTTTCGGAGCTTAATATTTTAAATTAATTATATATATTTTATAAGTTTAATACTAAGTATTAATTTATCATTTGGTATATAATTGATAAAATAGTATTATATATTTACCAGTAATAAGTAATTCTACATCCAAGGCATTGATAATATGCTTGCTTTCCGCATAGCTCACATGATAATTTAACACCTTTTATATATTAATTTGAATATTTTAAGAATTAATAAAAATATAAATGATATTATTATCATAAAATTTTTATTTTTAATGTTAATATTAATTTAATGTATATATTATAATAATATATTAACCTCTTGGATTAGCAAGAGGTATTATTTTCTTGGATTGAAAGTCTGAAATTTTGGAAAATTTAATATGAAAAAAAGAAAAGGTGTGTTATTTTCTATTTAAAAATTATTACTTTAAATTATTTATTCAAACTTTTTTAATTAATTATGAATAATGTTATAATAAATTTTAAAAAAAAAAAAAAAAATCAAATTTTTGAATAATACATTAAAATTTATACAATCGTAATTACTACTATTGTTATGGATTTAATATTTAAGTTTTTAAAGTATGATATAACTACTAAACTTTAAAAAAATAAATGACATTAATAAAAATTTTTTTCAAAAAAAAAATATATAAATATGTTATATATAATATTGACTAATTGTACATTCAGATACATAATGTATTTTCAAATTAATTTTTTTTTTTTTTTTTAAAAAATTGATATAAAAATATCATTACTATAAAAAAAATTATACTTTATTAAAAAAATGGTTAAAAATAGATTTAAAGAAATTTTATATATTAATATATTTATAGAGTTTTAAAGGAAAAAGCACAAAAATATCGAATGGCAATATTAATTTGATAATAAAATTTTTTATTTAATTTCTTTTTTATTTTTTATTTATTTTTTTTTTTAAATTCTTTATTAATATTTTTTCTTTAAACAATTATATAAATATTAATATATAAATATACATATTTAAATATATAAATCGCAAAATCAATTATGACAGAAGTGTCTCTAAGAAGTTCAACTTTAATTCAAAATAATCCAAATAATTTAACAATTAAAAACAATAATGTATCATTAATAAATAATAATAGCACCGCCAGTAACAATATAAATAATAGTAATAATAATAACACTAATGGACCGAAGCATCACTTTAGACATCATAATTTAATTAGTCACAATCAATTTATTAAACAAGATGTTAAAGAAATATCACTACTTGATTCAATGAAATCATCTATAATTGATGATAGTCCGATTAGAAGAGCAAACTACATTCCAGAAAAAGTTTATGTAAGAACAAATTTATGTGTTTTAACAGGTGATCAGCAAGAAATTAAAAAAGAAAAAGAGAGAAGAAATAAAGTACTAAAATATAATATATATCTCTATTTTATATAATAAAAAAATTTTTTTTTAAATTAACTAATTTTAATTGCAAATAAAATTAATTACTATCATAATATCATAATATATTATCATTTTTATAATTATAACAATATTATAAAAAAAAATTAAAATAAAAAAAAAAAGGATATTCATGAATGTGGTTTTTCATCAATATTTAAAGAACCATATAAACCATTAGGTATAAAATACATTATAAAATAAATGAACTTTTTTTATTTTTTTCTTTTTCAATTAAATTTATTATAAAAAAAAATTTTTATGAAGGTACTCCCATTATTGATACTAATCAATTAATAATTGATTGCTTAAAAATTAATCCATCTTCTTTACAGAAGTAAATTTTAAAATTAACTAATAATTAACTTAAATTAAATTAAATTTTTAATAAATTATAAAAAAAAATTTTTTTTAAATATTCTATTATTTTTTAAAATCAATATAAAAATATATATAGATCGTCTTATAATAAGACATCAAAAATGAATCATTTAAAGCATGAATTGAATCATGTTAATAGAAAAATTCCAGTTTGTACGTCTCTATTATAATATAAAATTTATTATATAATATTTTTTTTCCAATTTTTCAATATAAATTCATATTTATAAAAAATTTATTTTATCGTATAATACAAATATGAATATATTTAATCAATTAAAAGTGGAACTAACAGGAAGACAAACTGGTTATAAATTATTAAAATCTGCGTTAAAGGAATCAAATCAAAGAATGTATTCTGTTAAGGTATTTAAACATTTTATATATTATCTATACATTATTATTATTGAGGATTGATAATATTGAATAATAAATCTTATTAATAAATTCAATAATTAATGAACAAATACTAAATTAAATAATTCAATTTAATATTTTAAATAAAAGTATGGAATTCCATTTTATGAAACTTTAAAAAATAAAAGCTATAATATGTATGATGATTCTTATAAATCAAATGTTAATTTAAACAGTACGAAATTATAATAACAATATTCTTTCAATTTTAATATTTAATATCTAATAATAATAATATTTAATGATAATTATTAAGATTAATTATTTATTTGCTTTATAAAAGCTATTGATTATAAGCATCTAGTATTTGATACTGATAAACAAAATTATTTTACTCATTTAGTAAATTTAAAAAAAAAAGGTATTCAAACATTTATAACATAAATATAAACAAATATTATGATATATCCTTATATTAATACTTAATATTATATACAATTGAATTTATTATAATTTTTTCTGTAAATAAATTTTAAAAGAACTATATAATGAGTCATTACTGTCCTCCGAAGAAAAATTAAAAAATAATAATGAAAAGAAAAAGCGAAATAAAAAACAAAATGATGGTAATTGATAATAATATATTTATTATTTTAAAAAATTTTATATTAATTATTATCATATATTTAAAAAATGATTAGAAGAATTATCAATAAAAAATATTAATCTAAAAAAATTTGAGGAAACTTTACAATTTAAGCAAAATTCAAATCATGTTAATCCAATAGGAAAAGTAAATAAATTAAATTTGTATTTAATTAAAATTTCTAAAAAAAAAAAAAAAATTTAAAATACATGTTTATAATATATTTATTAAATTAATATAAAAATTTAAATAAAAAATTTTTTTTTTGGTGTAGTTTTATGAAACACGAGATAAATACTATGAACAACGACGACGATTAAATAATATTTTAGAAGAAGATTTAAATAGACAAGAATTTAATAGAAGTAAAATATTTAAAAAGAAATTTAATGCCCTCACTGTTAGTAAAGTAAGTTTTTTAATTCAATTTTTTCATAAATATAAATTAAAATAAAACTCTATTATATATTAAAATTGTATTAAAATATTGATAATTAAAATAATAATTATCATAATAATAAGAACAATGGATTTGCAGATGATGATATTAAACGAATGAGAAGTATAGTGGATAAAGAATTAAAAATTGAACGAGAAAGAATTATCAAAAGGCATCCATGGTTTAATGATATGGTTAATAAAATGCTATATACTACTGGAACTTCTAAGCCAATATCTGAAACTGAAAATATTTTAGTGAAACAAATTAGAAAGTAAAAATTGAAATTTATAAATTAAAATAATAACAATATCAAAATTTTCCTTAATTATTAATATTATAATAAATTAATTTTTAATAATAAAAAAAATATAAATATTATAATAATAATATAATATAATACTTTAATCAGTATAATAGAAGATGGAATTCCATTTACAAGATTAACATACATAAAAATATTAAAAGTTATACCCTCATCAGAATTTATGTCTGAGAATATTCAAAGAATACTTCGTTTTATTAAGCAACATGAACCAATTATAGAAAGAGATTATATGGAAGCTGTAGAAGCTTCAGGTCATTCAATGAAAATAAGAAACACAAATAATGATGAAAATGAAGATGAAGAAGAGAATGATATTGATACTAATAATATAAGTAAAAATAAAACTAATGATAATAGAGAAAATAATGATAATGATAATTCTAATGTTAGTAGTACAAGCATAGATAATATCAAGGATAATACTAAATAAGCAAAAGAAAAATTAATTTTTCTTTTTATCTAAAATAATAATAATAGAATATATAAATTCATTAATATTATAATAATAATAATATAATAATTATATAATAAATAATAATTATAATTATTACTATTAAAAAGTACTATTAATAATAATAAATTTATAACAATAAATGATAAATATAATAAGAATGAATATATATTTATTAATTAAATGAAATGAAATTTTTAATGAAATAAATTGTTACAATAATGATATATTTTTTTATTGGTAAATTATTAAATTTAAAATTTGAAGCAAATAAAATAGATTTTTTTTTATGTTTTTTTTTTTTTTTTTTTTTTTTGTTTTGTTTTGTTTTGGTTTTTTATATATTATTAATAAATACATATAATAAATAAGTTAACTTAAAATAACTGAATTTCATTCATTTATTCCAACTTCAACAACTTCATTTGAACTGTCTGAATTTAATTTTTGTTGTCTTTGTGCAACTTTTAATGATTTTTTATAACCTTCTATATCGAATACAAATGGTTCTTGTCCAAAATTAACTTTCATTTCAGAACCAGTATATAAACCAATACATACAAAAATTGGTTGATCTGGAATAGCAATTCCTGTCATTCCTATAATTACGGATATATCCATGTATATATATTAATATTAACATTATTATTAGTATTATTGTTATAATTATTATTATTATTAAAATTATTATTATTATTATTATTATTATTATTATTATTATTATTATTATTATTATTATTATTATTTAATAAATAAAATTTAAAAATTAATTATTATTATATATAATGAATAGAAATAATTATAATAGTAATTAATAATAAGAAAATATATAAATAAGAAACACTTAATGGTCAATATATAAGCAATAAATACCTAAATTTTTCCCATTTTTTGTATAAAATACTTTTTTATCAATAAAATTAATACAACATCCAACAACATCACCAACTTCATATGATGGTCCATAATGAGTCCAATTACCATGTTCATAATGATCACCAGTGTAATTACAATATCCACTACTATTTTTAGAATATCCTACATTATTCAATGAAAGAATAATAATGACAATAATAACAATAATAGTAATATCAGAAATTAATAAATGTCATATATATATTGGAAAAAAATAAATAAAGTACTAAATGTATTATTAATAAAATTAAATATTTATATATTATATACCAGGTCTATTTGACAATTCCATATTTCTAGTACAATATCCAATTGCACCAAAATTAGGCCTAATTTAATTGAAAAAATTATAAAAGAAAGAAAATTAATTAACATGTTAAATAGAATCACTTATGATATATTAATACTTTGATAGTTACCATTCGGATCTTCTAAAAATTATTTTTACTTCATAATAATAAACTTGATGTCTATTAGAAATTGGCATGTTGGATCTAACAGATGCCCAACACTCGTTATCAATTAATCCTATTATAAAAAAAATATATAATCAATAAAAAAAAATTTATTGAAAGAAATGTATAAATAAGTAATTTTTATTATAAATAATATACCTATATGCTTAACATAAGTGTTATTTTCAGATAATTCTAATTGAACTGCTTTATCATTTGGATCTAAACTTAATATAGTTAATACTATTTATTTTTATAATTTTAAGTTAATATTAGAATTTATTAAATTATTGTAATCTTCAAAAATTAATCATTGAATATATTATTATATATATACAATAATATTTTTGTTTTAATAGCAATATGGTTTCTATTTATAAGTTAATTATTAAATTTGTTATATATATATAGAATGGGTGAATTAGTCTTTTTTTTTTTTTTTTTTTTTTAATTATATTTAAAAAATATATATTAATACCTTCTAATTTTTCAATTTTTTGTAACTGTTCTTTGCTTTTTTCTACATATAAATGAAACGTTTAATGATGCGAAATAACATATCTTGTTAATTTATTGTTTTAATATAAAAAAAACAAGAAGTATATAAAAATACATACGTTCTAATAATTTTATTTGTTTCTTATGATTTAATTCTATGTATTTATGTTTTTTAATAACCCATTCTAGATTTTTTTCTTGATATTCACAATTCCATATATGATTCTTGAATATAAACATTTTATAAAGATATATGATAATATTAATATATTTTCATATTTAAACATTGCAACTTTTATAATATAAAAAATATTAAAAAAATTTACTATATATTCATTTATTAATATATGAGTTAATGGGCATCCTTTACTAGCATTCACACATGAATAATATCTTGTGTTTTCTTCTTTCGTTTTTTCTAAAATACTGCTTAGAGATTTTAAGTCATTACTTTCAGAAACTGATGATGACAAATTATTTACAGATACGTCATTGATATTTCCAAGAGAAGAAAGTGAAACTATACTTTGTCTTTTTTTGAATATATTTTCGCATTTTTTTTCATGATTATATCGGTGATTTGCTTTCATAGCATATTTGCAATAATTACATATATAAATATTATCACATTCTAATAAGTGTTTTCTTAATTTATTTCTAGGACCACACCAATGACATGAATCACTCTCTGACATACTATTATATTCAGTTTCATAATTTAAACTTTGATTTGATAATTTAACATTCTCATTTCCTAAACAATAAACTTCTAATGTATCAACAATTTTTGAAATATTTTCATCAAATGGAAGAATAATCTTTACTGGATATTCATTATTTCCTTGATTATAATCATTAGTTTCAGTTTTCAATTGAGTTATTTGATTACATTTTGGACATGTTATGTCAATATGATCTTGAATTTTTCCTATTAAATTTAATGATTGAATAGATATAGTCAATTGGTCTTGAACAGAATACATGATACTATGTCTACGACTATTTGTTATATTATTGTTTTTATTAATTTTTTCTATATCATCATCCTCTTTTTCTCTTTCATCCTCAAAATAGTTTTTATTCTCATTTATATTAAGATTTGATGATATATTATGTTCATTATCACTATCTTGTTTTTTTTTTACCTCATTAATATTTACTGAATATTTATTTTGGTTCTGAAGATATTGTCTTTTAAGTTCTTGAATAATATGATCTTTACAAAATATATGTTCACAACTTAATCGAACTACTGAGGGTACTGGAACTTTATTACATATACCACATTTAAATATAGAAATTATACTATTTTCTTTATATACTAACTGGTCATAATTAATTTTTGGAATATCTTCATTTCTAAATTTTGTTGATGATGACGATACAAATGCCATTAGGATTTATGTCATGAAATATTATAAAAATGATAATAAATTTTAAAATAAAACAAAATAAAATAAAATAATAATAATATTATTAATATTAATAGCAATAATAACAATAATAGTAACTAATGAAATTTGCAATAAAAAAATTACAGTTTTATTTTTAAAATTATATACATAATCATTTTTAAAAAATGTTTATATAAAAAAAAATCCATGTTAACTTATTTAAGTTTATTAAATTTTTAATTTTATGTAATATAATTTTTTAATTATTCTACAATTTATTCTATTTAAATTATGATAATCATTTTAATTTACATATAATATAGTATTATTATAATTTATATATACATTTTTTTTTTCCTTTCAAAATATTTTTATAATTAAAAAAATATCAAATCCTAAAAAAAGATATAAAATTTATTTAATCCTAAATAATTTAATATAATCTATGGAGAAAAGATTTAAAAATATTTATATTGATTTATTATAATTCATATTCTTAAACATAAATAATTTATTTAATATTATAAAGGTATTAATATATAAAATATTTAATTGTAATTATAAATTAATTTAATAAAAAATGGAATCATTTGAAATATCAGAAAGAGATCTAGAAGAAGAAAATGAATTATTCACTGATCCAGATTCAAGAAGAAAACGTAAAAGATTTACTAAAGAAGATGCAATTTATGGAATATTTAAAGGAAGTGATAGTGAAGAAGATGATTATAATTTAAAAAATAATTATTCAAAAAGTAAATATAATACTGGAATTTCATTTGTTAAAGGTCAATTAACTAATAATTATAGCAAAAATGATTCTTCAGATAGTAGCAGTAGCAGTGATAATGATAGTTATAGTAATAGTGTTAATGAAAGTAATGATATTTCAGAAAATAATAGTGATAATGATGTTGATAATAAAATGGAAGAAGATGATACTGAAAGTTCAACAACTAATTTACAAGGTTTAGGTTTTAGCAATGTAGGACAAGGCCTTGGTTTTGGTAATTCTACAAGCCAAGGTTTGGGTTTTGGAAATTCAATGGGTCAGGGCTTGGGTTTTTCAAATAATAATAATAAAAATAATATAAGCAAAATGGATATACCAACAGAATTTTCTTCTTCAAAAAATAAAAAAGAAAAAAAAAGAATTGAAAAATCGTATAATTCAACACCTTCTTTTAAATCTAAATTAAAAGTTGACAAAGATTTTGGTAAATTTGAACAACATACAAAAGGAATTGGTTTAAAACTTTTAATGAAGCAAGGTTATGTACCTGGTGAAGGTTTGGGTGTTAATAAAGATGGTATTACAGCACCAATTGATGTAAAATTAAGACCAAAAGGACAAGGTCTTTCATTTAATAATTTTGATGAAATGACAGAAAATGATAAAATTCAACAAAAGGAATATAAAAAGAAATATGCTGCTGAATTAAAAGCAAAAGGAATTAAAATGGATATCGGATTAGATGAAATTGATGAAAATTTAATTGAAGAAGAAAATGAATTAGAAGCTAGACCAAAAACTGAAGCATGGAAAAAAGGTAAAAAAAATAGAAAAAAGATAACTTTATATAAAACTGTTGATGAAATTATACAAGAAGGTTCAGCAATATCCGATAAAAATTTAAATATTTCTCAACAACCATTGAAAATTGTTGATATGACTAAGAAAGAAGTAAGAATATTAACAGATACAAGTCAACTTTCAGCTGACAATAAAATTAGTATGGATAAATATTTTGAAATTAATGAACATTTACCAGAATTAAGACATAATATAAAATTAATAACAGATTTAACGCAAGCGGATCTTATGTATATTTTAAAGCAATTAAAGATTGAAGAAAAAAAAAGAGAAGGATTAGAACAGAGATATATTCAAAAATCAGAACAACTCAAAACAGGAAAAGCAAAAATTGAAAAGGTTGAAAAAATTGATATAATAATGAAAAAAATTAAAAATATCTCCCAAGAAATAGCAAAGGAATTTAAGCTTCTTGAAAAGAAAAAAGCATTATATCAATATCAAACAGATAACCCATTAAATGTTATTAGTGGTGATATGTCTGAAGTTCAAAAAATTTTTTTCAATATAAAAAATAATACATTCACTTCTAAAGATGGAAATGAATTATTATCTTTATTAGATAAACAGTTTTCACAGCTAGAATCAGAATATAATTTATTCTTAGAATTTAAGCTTGATCGTCTTATAGTAACCGTTATAAACCCAATATTTAAAAAAATGTTAACCAACTGGAATCCTTTGGATGATAAATTCTTATGCCTTGATTATTTCATAAAATGGAAAAAGCTTTTATTAATAAAATCACAGGAGGAAAGTAGTGAAAATAATTCATCATATCTTTTTATTTTATCTTCACAAAAAGGAATGACTTGTTTTGAATCATTATTATATAATCAATGGTTACCTAAAATAAGACAAACAGTAAAGTAAGTCGAAATATTATAATTATTCTGAATTAAACTTAATAGTAATAATATCAAAAATTGTTAACTAACAATAGTAATAATAATAATAATATATATATTTATATTTATTTATTTATTTATTTATTTTATGATATATATTATATTGTTATCCTTAATAAATATTTAATTTTTATTATAGTAATGAATGGGACCCAAAAAATCCTGATGTTTTGATAAAATTATTAGAAGAATGGGAAGTTGTTTTACCTCATTGGCTTAAGAATAATATAATAGAGCAACTAATTATTCCTAAACTTAAGCTTGAAGTTGATCAATGGATACCACAAGTTTACTTTAAGAATTCAACATCAAATAAAAATATACCACTTCATTCAATTTTATTACCATGGTTAGTAATTATTGATGAAGAAAGAATGCATTTACATTTATTTGAGTCTGTTAAAAATAAATTAATAGTTTATTTACACAATAAACCATTTTTGGAAACTGAAAAAGATGGTGGAAATTTTATTTTACAAAACCTTTGCTCCTGGCTGGAGGTAAATATTTATTTATTTATTTATTTATTAATTTATTTATTATCTATTTATTTATTTATTTATTTATCTATTTATTATTTATTTATTTTTTTTTTTTTATTTTTTTATTTTTTTATTTATTTATTTTTTACATATAATAAAAATATTTTTAGGTTTTAACAAAAGAAGATTTCATGGATATTTTAACGCAGTGTGTTCTTCCAGAATTAGTTAGACATTTAAGGTATAATTTCTTTATTAACCCTGCTAAACAAGATATTCAACCACTCAAACAAGTTCTATCGTGGTCTCAATTTGTGCCGGAAATGTTAATGACAAAAATTATAATTTCAGAGTTTTTCCCGAAATGGTATAAAATTCTGGCAATGTGGCTTAAATCTGGTGATGAAAGTGGTAATGAACCAAATTATAGTGAAATTGCAGCATGGTATAAATCTTGGAAAGATACTTTAAAAGATATTCAAGGATTAGATGATTATTGGAAACATGGTTTGGATATGATGAATCAAGGTGCTGATTGCAAAATACCAGTTATTAATACTTTAGATGATCAACCATTACTATCGAATGTTAAAGGTAATATATATTTAAATAAATTAATAATATTACTTATGAATTTAATATATATAAATATATTAACTTTTATATATATATATATATAAAATTTATTAGTTTCACAATTATTAAGTAATAATACACAAGAGAAATCAAAGGTTAAATCTAAACCACAATTATCATTGAAAGAATATTTGGAAAAAGAACTTGAAAAAGAAGACTGCCTACTAGAACCATCTATAAATATTCACGAAAGTGGAAAAACACTCTATAATGTTATTAAGGTATATTATGAGCCAATATCTAAAAAGAAATCAATATATAATCTATATATTGATGATGGTGTATTATTTATTAAACCTACTAAATCTGAATCTAATAACTATATGCCAATTGGTATAAATGAATTAATTGAAAAAATTAGAAAATCTAAATAAGTTTATAAAATAAAATTTAATGAAAAATAAAAATTAAAATTTAAATTTTTATAAATTAACATTACTTTTATAACTAGTAAAATTATTATAAATTAACATTACTTTTATAACTAGTAAAATTATTAAATATTATTATATTTTTTTACACCAATAACATTATAATAAAATTATTAATATTTATTTTATTTTCATTTATAATATATCTATTTTATATTTAATTTTTTTATTTAAATATTTTATTATTTACATTTATTTTTATATATTTTTATATATTTATAAATATATAAATATAGCGTATTTAATCAATAAATAGCTATTTAATGTAAATTAGTAAAAATTTATGTTTTTAAAATATAATTTATATATATATTTTTTGTTTTAATTATAAATTTTCGTTTATATATATTTTTACAAATTTACATATATTTTTTAGTTTTTTTTTTTTTATAATCAATTTTACATAATTCGCTTTTCTTCGTTGTATATTATATAAATTTTAAAAAGATTTTTTTTTAGATATATATTTTTTACACAATTTTATATTATCTATATTTTAAAATTTCTTTTTCTTTTTAATTAATTTTTTTACCTTTTTTCTTTTCTAAATTTTTGAAGGTATTTTTTTTTAAAAAAAAAATTTTTTTCCAATTTTCCTTCCTTCTTTGTATATTATAAAAATTTTATTAATATTTTTTTATTTTTTAATCAATTTTATATTATTTAAATCTTAAATAAATTCTTTTTTTCAAATAATTTTTTAATTTAATTTTCTTTTCTTTTTTGTAAAAATCTTGGATAATTAGTCCATCTTAGCAATTCATAAACTTCTCTAAGAACAGGCTTAAATAATATAATATCAACTTGATTTTCATCATTCATTTTTTGTTCTACTAATTTAACTAAATCACTTGTTAAATTCAATTGATATTCAGATCCTTCCGGAATGAATTCTTCAAATATATGATGTAATTGAGTTTTTAATTCGGGTGTATTTGTAATACTTACAGTACTATATAATTTTTCATAGTACGGTATTTCACTTAAATTATTACTTTGTGATGTTTTGACTGATGATTGCTTAAACGAAACTGCAACAGTCTTATATTCTTTTTCTGGGTTTTCAATTAAATTCTTTAAATTCCATGAATTATCTGAATTACCATTGACTTGGTATTTTTTTAATAATTGAATCATAGTTTCATAGAATAATAAATTTTCAATACAAACTTCTCCTACTAAAAATTTCTTGAATTCTTTATAAATAGAATTATTTGGATTTAATACTTGTTCAAAAGTACTAATTTCCATTTCATTTACTTCGTTTGGAACTTTGATTTTAGCTACACTATGTCTTCTATATTTCTCGTGTAACATCTCAACTTTATTTTGATATATACGAACTGTAAATACTGGCCTTACAATAATAATGGTATGATATAAAATAAAGAATACTACAAACCAGAGACACACTGGAACACATTTAAATTTTATAGAAACAAATTTAAACACTATAAATCCAAAGCTGCATATTATTGAAATTAATATAATACTATTAATTTCATCTTGAACACCAACGGTTTCTTGGTATGTTCTAAATTTCATCTTTTGGTATATAGCATAAAACATACTAACTAAGAGCGTTGCCAAAACAGCAGTATGATATTTATCACCAATATTATCTATGTCAATTAAAATATTTTTATTTATAATAATCAATGTCACTAAAAATGCAGAAATAATTACAATTAATCCTAAAATTGCAAAATTCGACCATTTTTCATAAAACTGAAACTGAATAACATTGATATGAAGTTTATCATTTGTTCTATTATTAACATAAATATTATTAATTAATAATAATTAAAATTATTAAATATTTTTATTATTTTTCATTATTTTATAGCAATTAATTATTAATACTTACCCCTTATTTTTACCGAAGTTGTACACTTTTAATGATAAAATAAATATTAGAAAAATGGTTAATAAATTAATTAACTATTATCAATATATATAATTAATAAATCTGTTAATATATTCAATATTACATACTTGAATTATGCAATCTTGCATTTTGAATCTTCAATCTGAATTCCATTTTTTTCGCTCTAACAATATTTGTAAATAACCATACTGGTACAGAATATGCACTAAATATTTTATACATTAACATATTTTTAGTTAATTTTAATTTTATTTTTATAATTATATTATTTTTTATATTAATGAATATTTTTTATTTACCATATTATTATATAAATAATATTTGGAATTTTAAATTTATCAATTTCCTCTGAATCATTTGTAAATGCTGCTTCTAATAATAATAAAAATACTAATAACATTACTGCAATTGTATTATATACATATATATTAATATCACGAATAATCATTAACTTTGATTTTTTACTTAATATAAACAAAATTAATGTGGTTATGATATATATTAGTGAAAAGAGTAACAACGGTATATATATTATAAAATAATAATCCGTAGACTTTTCATTTGTATCAGAAGTAATTATTGTTGTTTGATTGTTATTGCTGTTCTTATCTGAATAAGATATATTTTGACCTTGAAATGGGGCCATTTTGTATTTTTACTTTTTTTTAAAAAAACTAATTTTTTATGTATTAATTGTAAGAAGTTTGTTATATAAAGAATAAAAAATGTTATGTTCTTTATATTTATTAGTATATATTATTAAAACATTATTTAAATTGAACTAATGCACTTAATTTCTAAATCTATAAATTATTTAAATAACATAAAATTATAATTTATATATAAATAAATAATAAATATAAAAATTAAAGAAAAAAGAGAAAAAGAAAAAAAAGGAAATAATAATAATAATAATAGTTTGATTTGGTTGTTTTTTAATATTCTTATAATCTTGTGATTAACATAATAGTTAAAATTATAATATTTTATTAATTTTAAAGTAATATTAATATAAATAAATTAACACGTTTTTATCACTAAGCTTAATTATTATAAAAAAATACTATCATACTATTTTTTTATTTGCTTTTAATTTATTTTCTTATGAGTAATAATAAACCTAAATTAATATATGAATAATTTTACTTTAATTACTTGTAGTACAAATATAAAGTTTATGAAATTTCAACCAATAATTTTTATAATATATTAATAAATATCAATTATATAAAAACATTAATTATTATATTATTAAATTCTATCATTTTTTTTTGCCATTTATTAATGATTATATAATTATATAATTATACATAATATTTATATATATAATAATAAAAAAATAAATAAAATACTAATATAAATTACATTATTATGGATATAATGTTGATCATTTAATATAATTTTATTAAATTCTATAAAAAAAAATATATTAAAATTATATAATTTTTTTTTAAAAAAAGATAGTAAAGCATAAATTATTGTGTAATATGTGTTAATATATTGATTTTTACTGATTTTTTTTTTTTCAACTTTTAATAAGATAGTGTCTTTCTAGTTTTTATTTTGGTGGTTAGTACTAGCATACATAAAGTTTCTAGATTAACCCTGCGATTTTCTCCCGAATTTATATGAAGCGATTTTCATCATCCCATGGTAAGAATTCCTGTTGATAAACTACATTGCTAGTGCAAAGAGCACTTGATCTGTAAGAGGATTAGCGTAGTTGTTCCTCCATAAATGATGGTTCAAGATATCACTAAAAAGAAAACCGTCGTATAAGCGACGTATAGGGATTATATTTCATATTAATCTTGCTTAGAAAGAGGTACCCGTCGAAGCCGAAACGATATTGCAAAGAATCCAAAGAGTGTCCAATACGTTTAAAGAAGAGATGGAGGTCATATTGTCCTTCCATCTCATTAATTTCGGTCTTAAAAAAAAAATGTTAACTAATTATCATTTCAAAATTATATATATAAATATATTTGTCTTTTATATTAATATTTTTAAACATTTTATAATCTTCATATTATAATCTTTTTTTTTTTTTTTTTTTACTGACTTTTTTTATTAGAATTTTATCTTAATAAAAACCTTAAATATCAAAAGTATATATTTTTTTTAGTTTAAAATGAAGTTATAATATAATTAATAATATATTTTAAAGATTCATAATTTTATTGACGTTAATGAATTCAAAAGCCATATAACTCTTCGAATATAATATATTTCTATATTTTTTATTATAATTATTATTTAACACAAAATCTTAAAATTATCATTATTAATTATCATTATAATTTATTATTATTATTATTATTGAACTTATAATAAATAATAATAAATATTAATAAATATTAGTAATTATAATAAAATTGTTCATTTAATAATTTTAATAATAAATAATAATAATAATAAGATTATAATTATTATTTAACACTCAATCTTATTATTATCATAATTTATTATTATTATTTATCTCATAATCATATTATTATCATTATTTATTATCATTATAATTATAAAATACCCAATTTTATTATTGTTATTAATATTTATTAATATTTATTATTATTTATTATCACTATTTTAACAATTAACACACAATATTATTATTATCATAATTATTATTTAACACACAATATTATTATTATCATAATTATTTAACACTCAGTTTTATTATTATTGTTATCATTTTTTATTATTATTTATTATTATAATTATTTAACACAAAACTTTATTGTAAAGTATATACAATCTTTTGTTATTAAATATAATCTTTTTTTTTTATAAACATAATCTTTTATTATTAAATACACAATTTTCTAATAATAATACTATAAAATAGAAAATCTTCTATTATTATTAATATTAATAATTTTATTATTGTTATTGTTATTGTTTTTATAATAATTAGAACATTTATTATTATTTATTATTTATTATTATTTATAATTATTTATAATTATTAATTATTATTTATAATTAATATATATATATATAAATTATAAATATAATGTTAGAAATAAAGTTTAATATCTTAAATAATAAATAATAATTTAGTATGTTTAACTTTGATTAGTATATTTATATTTAATTATAAATTAAATATGTATGTTATGTAAATGTATGAGGCGCATGGCAGATATACACCAGAGTTTTACATGTATAAACAAATATAGTTTAATTAAAGTAATGCAAATAATTATAATCATATAATTAAAATTTATAACCTTTAACAAAAAATAATAATAATAATATTTTTTAATAAAAGTTATCACACATTCTAAAAATTAAAAACATAAATAATTAAACTATATAAAATCAAGTTTGAATTTTATTAATATGAGTTATCTCCCATAAATAATTCTATACTAGAAATTTTATATTTCTTAAAATTCTGAATGATAATATTCATAAAGATAAACAAATTATCCACTTTTTTTATTCTTATTTCACCATATAATACCTTTTGTTTTTTCTATATTTAGTTAATTTATTAAATTAAAATTATTTTATCAACATTTTCTTTTATATTTTATTTTTTTTATTTTTTTATAATTATTAATATTTAATATTATTTTTAGTAATTAAATATAGTTTAAATACTTATTAATATTTTTTAAAAAAATAGAATATAAAAAAAAAAAAAAAAAAAAAAAAAAAAAAAAAAAAAATGAGATATATATAGAGAGAGAAACTGTAAGATTTAAAAAAAAAATAAAAAAAAAAAAAAAAAAGAAAAAAAAAGAGAAAAGAAACTATAAATTTATAAAAAAAAAAAAAAAAAAAAAAAAAAAAAAAAAAAAAACTTATTTAAACTAATTTAATTTTTCTTTTCTGTTTTTAATTTTAATTTTTTATTTTTATTTTAAAATTTTTTATATTTATATTATAAAATTATTCGTATATTAAAATAATTCATTTTCAAATAAAAAATTACCAATATAAAAAATGGGTTACCATAGTAAATGCTCTGATGATATTCCATATTTACAATCTAAAGATTTATATCATAATTACAAACGTGATAGATTAACAGAAAATGCAATAAAAAGGTATACAGAAACAAATCCAGAATATAGAAAAGTTTTGAAAAAATATTATAGACCTGATAAAAAATTACCAAAAATAATTGATAATTCAGGAGATAATATTGTAAGATCAAGAAACTATAAACTAGTTGAAATGCCAATATGTACTGATATGAAATGCAGTTCAATGTATAATTCAACAGAAAGATTATGTCCAAATTGTAGAAAAAAATTTTATATTGCAAAGAAAAAGCCAGTAACAACTAAAACAACATCATTTAAAGAACCAAGCAATGATGAAACATACTGGAACAACAAAATTGATGATGATCATGTAAAAAAAAAAAAAATTGAAACAATTATTTATATATATATATAATTAAATAATATTTTTATTATTATCATTAAAATTCGAATTTACAAAAATATTATTAATTGAATTATTTTAATAATTTAGATAAAAAAAATTTATTTATTTATTTTTTGTTATTTTTTTTTTATTATTTATTATAAATAAATTATATATTATTAATAATGAAATTGTAGCCTCCATTCTTTCCACCGAGATACCCTATTGAAAGTACATCCCTCATTTTACCTGCAATGTTTACTGATGATGAAAGGAAATATTATCAATCAAAATATCCAGAATATCCACGTGTTGAAAGGATTACGTATATTTTCGAAAATATAGGAAGATCAATACCAAATGGAAATTATAACATTATCACAGGTAAAGTTATAAATTAATAGAAAGTTATATATTTATATATATATATATATACTAATAAGTATATAATATTTATATAAATGTTTTTTCAATTTATAGGAGAAGAGTTATGTGAATATAAGTAAAAAATAATTACTATAATAATGCTATTAATAAGAAATTTGAAGAATATCGTCATTCAATATTTTATCTAAAGAATAAATATTAAATAACAGTTAAATATTATTTTATTAGATTATAGCATTTTTCAATCATCAAAATATTACTAAAAATAGATCATAAATATATATAAAAGTTTAGTATTAATATTATTATAATTAGTGTATTAAAAATATTTTATTAATAAATATATTTTTTTAAAAAAAATCATAAAAATGTATTATTTTTATAAAAAAAAAAAAAAATAAAGAAGAAAAAATTGTTAAATAAAATTATGACTACTAATAATTATTATATTATAAAAATTAATAAAAATAAAAACTATTATTATAATTATAATTTATGTATTATTAACGAAATATCAAAATATATTTAAAAAAAAAATTCATATGAAATATTATTTCCCTAGTTTCTTTTAATTAAATATATAAATAAATAATGTTGAATAAAAATTTGATATAAAAAGTACTATTTTACAATATATGTTTATTATTTATTAATATATTTATTTATTTTATTATTTTATTATTTTTAATTTAATCAAAAAATTAGATATGATTTACTATTAAACTATATTTAATAAATTTAAAATTTTGATTTTTAATATATTTGAATAAATATTTTAAAAAGGATTAATATTTAAAATATTTTCGATTAGAATATTTTATCGTTGTTAAAAAAAGTAACAAAAATAATATTTAAATAAAAAAATTTATTTAAATAATTAAAATATTATATATGAAATATAATATGTAATCTCCCTTTTAAAGAAAATTTTTTTTATTTTATTAAGATTTTAACTTTTAGATTTTTAGATTAATAAGTATATTCTTTTTTTTTTTTTTTTTTTTTTTTTTATTATTATTCTAATATTAATTTAATTTTATTATAAATAATGGAGAAATTGAGAAAGACACTTTAAAAATACAAAATAAAGCAAAAAAAATAAAAATCAAAAAATTTTATTATGAATAAATTATAATTTAAGAAATTTGAAAACTTTAATTATATTAAAAATTAAAATTAACTATATATAATAAAATTTTTATGAATAATCAATTTATTTTTGTATCAATAAGCTTAAACGTTTTAATAAATCATTTTTATATAAATATAAAAGACTTTTATAAATAAATACTATATTAATATAGTTATTTAAAATTTGATAAAATATTAATTATTATAACAATTTATTTTATATTTATTATGGTATTTTTTTTTTTTTATTTTTTTACTTTTTTATTTTCTATTTTGTTTCGTTTTGTATTGTTAATTATATTAATTATAATATGTGATAAATTATATAATATTTTATAATATTATATAAAATTATTTTTACAATCAATTTACTTTTTAATTATATATGTATCAATGGATTTATTATTTAGATTAATCCTTTTTTATAAAAAATTTTTAATTACAAAAAATTTTTATAAATATTATTATTATTATTACACTTTTTTAAATATTAAATAAATATTAATAATTAAGAAAAAATTAAGATTATAATTACATGTTAAATATAGTATAATTTATTATTTTTTTTTTTTTATTATTATTATTTCTTATTTTAAATTATTACTAAATTTTATTATTATATATATTTTTTTTACTCTTCCAATTATTCTTTTTTTTATTTATTTATTTATTTATTTTTTTTCTGAAGTATATATATCAAAAAATAACAATAATAACAAATAATAATAATAATAATAATATAATAATAATA
Source organism: Neocallimastix lanati (nom. inval.) (assembly GCA_016946835.1). Lineage (NCBI taxonomy): Eukaryota > Fungi > Neocallimastigomycota > Neocallimastigomycetes > Neocallimastigales > Neocallimastigaceae > Neocallimastix > Neocallimastix lanati (nom. inval.). The sequence goes on from JACVTC010000026.1 coordinate 1,072,636, forward strand.
ATAATAATAATAATAATAATAATAATATAACAATAATAATAATAATAATAATAATAATAATAATAATAATAATAATAATAATAATAGTAATAAAATTTATAAAAAAAGCCAAAAAAAAAAAAAAAAAATTTAACAAAAAATTTTTGTATGAATAAAATAAAAGAATGAAGTAGTTTTTTACTTAAATAAAAATTTTATCCATATATATATATATAGATTTTATATTACAGTAACATTTTATATATGTAACAATAAATTCTATCCATTTAAATTCTATCAACAGTACATGAAATTATTTTAATTTAATAACTTTTACAAAAAACCTGGGAAAAAATCAAATAATAGATATAATTAATAATAACAACAAAAATTGTTATTATATATATATGATTATATTATAAAAGAAAAATTCATATATAAAAAATATATACATAAATATATATATAAATATATAAGAAAAAAATAATAATGGACTCATTCGAGTATAGAAGTACTATATCATTTAGAAGAAAATCAGAAGTACCTAGAAGAAGATTTTCACTTGTAGCTAAAAATGAAAATGATTTAATAGGAATAGGAGGAAGAATTAGAAATTCACATTCATGTATTAATTTACATTCATATATTTGATTTTACTTATTTATTTTTTTTTTTTTTTTTTTTTTTTTGTAATAAATAATAATTATTTTCAATTTATATATATATATATATGTAAATAAAAATAAATAGTATTATCAATATGTTCATCTGATTTTAACTTTGATCATTTTAAAGAAGAAATAAATAAAAGAAAACAGAAAAGAGAAGAAGAAAAAGTAAAAAATAAAAAAATTGTTAAAGATGAAATAAAAAAAAATAAAGAAGTTGATAAAAATATAAATGAAAATAATGACGGTGACGAAACAGTAAGATTTATATATGCATATAAATTTTTATACTATATAAATAATTTAAAAAACTAACATATATAAATATATTTTTTTCTTATTCTTTGATTTAAACAAATAAATAAAAAAAATTAATTGTTACATAATATGAAATATCCTTACTCTAATAATAATAATAATTAATAATATCGATCTTGCTCTTACCCTATCCATGTTGTTATTTCAAATTCATAATTATGACAAAAATGCAAATAAAAAATATATATATATATATATATATATAATAAATAAATAAATAATATTAATATAGAAGAGAAAATTATTTTTCAATGAAAATGAGTTTTATGGGGCATCGTTTGAAAAACCTGAAATAGATGAAGAAAAAAATGAAAAAAAGAATGATAAAACAGATATTAAAAATATTAAAAAAAGAAAATTAACTAAAAAAATGAGAGAACATCAAGGTGATATTTTCATTGAAGCATTGACTAAACATATAAAATCAGATACTAAAGATTCTAATGAATCGGAAGAATCATTAACAGAAGAACCACAATTAGATGTATCTACAATTCCTATTTCAAAGCCAACAAAAAGTTTCAATGAACAACCAAAAATGATGTGGGATGCTACAGAAGTATTTCCTGTAGGTATTGGTGAAACAGAGGGTATTGATGTATTCCGTATTGAAGATCTAGGTTTAGCTATGGTCGATTCAGATGATTATGGAGCATTCAGTACAGGAGATTGTTATGTAATATTGAATACATATTGGGAAGATAGAGAATTGAAACATAAAATATTTCAATGGATAGGAAAAATGGCTGAAAAGGACAAATTATTTTGTTCTGCTATTTATTCTGTTATGTTAAAAGGACTTATTAATGAAACTTCAAATATATCAAGAGAGGTAAAAAAAAAAAAAAAAAAAAAATTATTAAAATATTAAAAATAATAATATTAACTATTATTAAAATATATTAATAATAATTATAATAATAATAATTAAAATATTAAAAAAAATATATTACAATTACTAATGTATATTAAAATAATTTAAATATTTAAATATATACATATGGTTTTAATAACATATATATCTCACTAAAAAATAATAATATTATTATTATTAAGGTGGAAGGTGAAGAAAGTGACGATCTTAAATATATGTTTGGATCAGAAATTAGATATTTAGATTATTATGAAAGCGCTGAAAGCCGGTTAACGGCTCCATATGAATATCAATATCCTTTAAAAATGTATAGAATTTATAGTAATGGTAAAATTCATTTGGTAAGTTTAAAGAAAAGAAATAATCAAATAAAAATGAAAATAATAATGATAAATAATAAAAATAAAAATAAAATATATATTTATATATATATATTAATTTTAATTATTGTTATAGTTTATATAAAGTATTGACTTGCATATTTGATGAATATATATAATTATATTAAATTATTATATTAGGTTAAATCAAGTCATTTAATGTTTGATAGTAATTGTGTAATGTTAGTTGATGCTGGATTAGAATTATATCAATGGAATGGAAAAAATTCAAGTTTAAAAAATAAGGTATTTTGTAGCATATTACTACACAGAATAAATTCAAATGACAGAAACAATAAAGCAAAAATTAAAGTTTATGAAGAATTTGAAGAAGAAAGCCATTTTTGGGAATTATTTGATGAAAAAAGAACTGAAGAAAATGGTAATTTATAAATTGAAGTTAATTATTTATTTTTTTATTTATCAATAAAATTTAAATAGTTATATATGTATTCTGTAATGTTATAAAAGAAAAAATTATTAATCAATATTTTTAATTATATAGCTGATGAATTTGCTAATATAATAAAAGAAGATGAAAAAACTACTAAATTTCTTGAAATGGCTAAGCAACCATTAAAATTATACAAGTATGAATATGATATAAATAAATAAAGATATAATAACATATAATAATATATAAAAAATATTAATAAAATATTATATTAAATATTTTATATAATATATCAAAATAATAAAAAAAAAAAATTTTTTTTTAGAATACCAGATATTGAAAGTTTAGATGATGTTGATTGTGAGGATTACTTGGAAGACGAAGGATATTTTTTGGATAAAAATCTTTTGAAGTCTGATTATTGCTATGTAATGGATTGTGGTGTTGAAATATTATTATGGGCTGGAAACAATGCTGATGAAAATAGTAACTATATAGTTCAAGAATTTGTAGTGGTATAATATAATTTATAAAGAATTAAATTTTATTTTATGTTATTATTTTTTAAAATATTAAATATTATATACATATATATAATATATTACAATATTAAAAATATATATATATATATTTAATATTATAATTTAATAAATTTATAGAAATTAATTCAAAATAAAATCAGACCAAATTGGGTTGGATTAAATAAATTTTATGAAAATAGTGAAAGCGAAATGTTTGCAATTAGATTTTATAATTGGGGTGTTCCTAAAAATCCTGATTTTTCTAAACCGATTTTACCTGGTTAGTTAAAAATATTAAATATAAATGGATAAAATTAAGAAAAAAAATAAAATAAAATATCTTTAAAATAGTTTTTCTTTCTATTATTCCATAAATAAAATATATTATATTAATTAATAAATAATTACTTATATATTTATATTAAAAAAAAATTAAAAAATTAAAAAAAAAAAAAAATCAATAAATATTTATAAATAAATAAATAGATAACTGTTTTAAAGGTAATTTAAAAATTGATGCCAGAGCTTTATTTAATATTAATCCAAAAGAACCAAATTTTAATGATACAAAAGAATTATCAAAAACCATGAATGAGGCAAATAAAGATTTATTAGCAATTCACGGTTTTGTATTTGATCCAGTAAGTTGTAATTTCATTGATATTGCAGAAACAGAAGTTGGACAATTTCATAGTAAAAATTCTTACATGTTTTTATGTATTTATAAAGCCAAAGAAGATGAGGAAGAAAATGAAAGTGAAAACGAACAAGAAGATTCTGAAAATGATGTTGATGATGATAATGCTGATAATAAAAATTCACAGCAAAAATCATCTAAAAGTCGTACAATTATTGGAAAAAAGAAAACATTTAATCATAAAATAAGTTGTATTGTCTATTTCTGGCAAGGAACAATGGCAAATAAATTTGCATGGCTTGCATTCTTATATTTAAAGAAAGATCAAATTGAGCAAAGTACCCTAGCTGCCTATCATGAACCATTACAAGTTAAAATTTTACATCAAGGAAGTGAACTACTTTATTTCTTATCCCATCTTAATAATTACTGTGTTTATTATAATAATTCAAGGTTAAGTTATTATAATCATGCAAATATCACAAATCCTTTACCATACAACTGCACTAATGAAAAACTGATATTTGAAGATGATGACATTGATTACAGTAGTATTTATAAGAAGCAACCTTTAAGAATGTTCCATATTAAAACCAATCAACAATATAAAACAACAAGAGCTTGGGAAGTTGATACTAAAGCAGAATCCTTAGTATCCAGAGATTGTTTCCTTGTTATATATAATAACCTCAATTTTGTATCAAAAGAATTTTATGAAGATGACAGTGAATATAATGAAAGTGAAACAAATAGAAGTAATTTTGATAATAATACTTCTAATATTGATAATAACGAAAAGGATGAAAATGAAAATTCTGTTGAAGAAGAACAAGATGATGATAATGAAGAAGAAAATGAACAATATGAGATTGAAATTGAAAATGTAGATAATGAAGAAGATAAACAAAATGATGATAATGAAGAAGAAAATGAAAATTATGTTGAAGACAAACAACAAGATGATGATAATGAAGAAGAAAATGAACAATATGAGGTTGAAATTGAAAATGTAGATAATGAAGAAGATAAACAAAATGATGATAATGAGGAAGAAAATGAAAACTCTGTTGAAGACAAACAACAAGATGATGATAATGAAGAAGAAAATGAACAATATGAGGTTGAAATTGAAAAAGGAGATAATGATAAGCAAGACGAATTTGAAAATAATGAAAGCATTCAAGAAAGTGAACAAGATAAAGTTGAAACTGAAAATATTTATTATAATGAAGAAAAAGAAAAACTTTCATTTGAAAATATGGAAAGCAAAGAACAAGATGTTATACTTAATAATGTTGATAATGAAGAAAAGAAAGAATTTTTAAATGAAAATGATATTAATGAAGATCAACAATCCGAAATTGAATTTGAAAAAAATATTGAAAATCAACAAGATGCTGATGAAGAACAACAGAAAGACGTTATGAATGTTAATTGTGCTGAAGAGCAACATCCAACTGAAATAGAAAACTCTGTTGAAGATGTAATTGATGAACAACAAAATTCTGTAATTGGAAATATTGATAGTAATGTACAAAAACAAGAATCTATAAATAATAATGTAGTTGAAAACATTAATAATGACGAAGAACAATTAGTTGAAGTTGAAAGTATTAATAATGATGATGATCAACCAATTGAAGTTGATAATAAAAATAAAAATAGTAAAAATGAAGAACAGCAACAATCATTAGAAACTGAAAATACTGCTGAAAATGTTGAGAATAAGGAAGAACAACCAGTTGAAGTTGAGAGTATGAAAAATGATGAAGAACAACTACTTGAAGTAGAAAATACTAATAGGGATGAAGAGCAACAACCATTTGAAGCTGATAATAGTGAAAATATTAATAAAGATGAAGAAGAAACTCTTGAAATTGAAAATGTTAATAATAAGGATGAAGGACAACAACCAGCTGAAGTTGAAAACGTGAATAATGATGAAGAACAACAACCCGTTGAATCAGAAAATATTAATGAAGATGAAGAACAACAACCATTCGAAGCTGATAATGATGTTGAAAATGTTAATACGGAAGAAGAGCAATCAGTTAAAGTTGAAAATATCAATAATGAGGAAGAACAAAAACAAGAACCTTCTGTTGAAAATACTGTTGAAAATAATGACAGTAGAGAAGAAGAAAAGCATGTTGAAGTCGAAAACGTTAATAGGGAGGAAGATCAAATTGTTGAAGCTGAAAATACTACTATGGATGAAGAACAACCTGTTGAAGTTGAAAATATTAATAGGGAGGAAGATCAAATTGTTGAAGCTGAAAATACTACTAAGGATGAAGAACAATCTGTTGAAGTTGAAAATATTAATAGGGAGGAAGATCAAATTGTTGAAGCTGAAAATACTACTAAGGATGAAGAACAACCTGTTGAAGTTGAAAATATTAATATGGATGATGAACAACAAATTGATAATGGTTATAATGAAGAGCAACAACCATCTGAAAATGAATATGTTGTAGAAGAACAAAAACAAGAACTTCCAATAAAAAATGCTAATAATGAAGAAGAACAACTTGCTGAAGTTGAAAACAATAATAAAGATGGAGAGCAATCTGTTGAAGTTGAGAACAATAATAAAGATGGAGAGCAATCTGTTGAAGTTGAGAACAATAATAAAGATGGAGAGCAACTTGTTGAAGTTGAAAATACTAAGAAAAATGAAGAACAACCTATTGAATCAGAAAACATTAATAGGGATGAAGAAAAAGAGGAAGTTGAAGTTGAAAATACTAATGAAGAAAAACAACAAGAAGAAGTTGTTGAAGTTGAAAATATTAATGAAGAAAAACAACAACAAGAAATTGAAGTTGAATATACTAATGAAGAAAAACAACAACAAGAAATTGAAGTTGAAAATTCAAATGAAGAAAAACAACAAGAAGAAGTTGAAGTTGAAAATATTAATGAAGAAAAACAACAAGAAGAAGTTGAAGTTGAAAATACTAATGAAGAAAAACAACAAGAAGTTGAAGTTGAAAATACTAATGAAGAAAAACAACAAGAAGAAATTGAAGTTGAAAATTCAAATGAAGAAAAACAAGAAGTTGAAGTTGAAAATTCTAATGAAGAAAAACAACAACAAGAAATTGAAGTTGAAAATTCTAATGAAGAAAAACAACAAGAAATTGAAGTTGAAAATTCTAATGAAGAAAAACAACAACAAGAAATTGAAGTTGAAAATTCTAATGAAGAAAAACAACAACAAGAAATTGAAGTTGAAAATTCTAATGAAGAAAAACAACAAGAAGTTGAAGTTGAAAATTCTAATGAAGAAAAACAACAACAAGAAATTGAAGTTGAAAATTCTAATGAAGAAAAACAACAAGAAGTTGAAGTTGAAAATTCTAATGAAGAAAAACAACAACAAGAAATTGAAGTTGAAAATTCTAATAAAGAAAAACAACAACAAGAAATTGAAGTTGAAAATTCAAATGAAGAAAAACAACAAGAAGTTGAAGTTGAAAATTTTAATGAAGAAAAACAACAACAAGAAGTTGAAGTTGAAAATAATGAAGAAAATAAAGAAGTTGAAGTTGAAAATTCTAATGAAGAAAAACAACAACAAGAAATTGAAGTTGAAAATTCTAATGAAGAAAAACAACAACAAGAAATTGAAGTTGAAAATTCTAATGAAGAAAAACAACAACAAGAAATTGAAGTTGAAAATTCTAATGAAGAAAAACAACAAGAAGTTGAAGTTGAAAATAATGAAGAAAAACAACAACAAGAAATTGAAGTTGAATATACTAATGAAGAAAAACAACAACAAGAAATTGAAGTTGAAAATTCAAATGAAGAAAAACAACAACAAGAAGTTGAAGTTGAAAATTCTAATGAAGAAAAACGACAACAAGAAATTGAAGTTGAAAATTCTAATGAAGAAAAACAACAACAAGAAATTGAAGTTGAAAATAATGAAGAAAATAAAGAAGTTGAAGTTGAAAATTCTAATGAAGAAAAACAACAACAAGAAGAAGTTGAAGTTGAAAATACTAATGAAGAAAAACAACAACAAGAAATTGAAGTTGAAAATAATGAAGAAAATAAAGAAGTTGAAGTTGAAAATTCTAATGAAGAAAAACAACAACAAGAAGAAGTTGAAGTTGAAAATACTAATGAAGAAAAACAACAACAAGAAATTGAAGTTGAAAACACTAATGAAGAAAAACAGCAAGAAGAAATTGAAGTTGAAAATAATGAAGAAGAAAAACAACAAGAAGAAATTGAAATTGGAAATACTAACGAAGAAAAACAAGAAGAAGTTGAAGTTGAAAATATTAATGAAGAAAAACAGCAAGAAGAAATTGAAGTTGAAAATAATGAAGAAGAAAAACAACAAGAAGAAATTGAAATTGGAAATACTAACGAAGAAAAACAACAAGAAGAAGTTGAAGTTGAAAATATTAATGAAGAAAAACAACAAGAAGAAATTGAAGTTGAAACTAATGAAGAAAAACAACAAGAAGAAGTTGAAGTTGAAAATATTAATGAAGAAAAACAACAAGAAGAAATTGAAGTTGAAACTAATGAAGAAAAACAACAAGAAGAAGTTGAAGTTGAAAATAATAATGAAGAAAAACAACAAGAAGAAATTGAAGTTGAAAATAATAATGAAGAAAAACAACAAGAAGAAATTGAAGTTGAAACTAATGAAGAAAAACAACAAGAAGAAGTTGAAGTAGAAAATGATAATGCTAATGAAGAAAAACACCAAGAAGAAGTTGAAGTAGAAAATAATGAAGATATTGAAGTTGAAAAAGAAAAAGAAAAAGAAGTAGAAAATACTAATGAAACCGAACAACAAGAAGAAAATGAAGTAAAAATGGAAAATAATGAGGAAGAAGAAAAAGAAGAGGAAGCTGAATTTGAAATTGAAAATAATAATATAGAAGAAAAAGAAGAAAAAGAAGAGGAAGACAAAGGAGAAGGAAAAGAAAAAGAAAAAGAAGCTGAAGCTGAAAATACTAAAGACAATATTGAAAATAATGATGAAGATGAAACGAATGATCATGAAAAAGACGAACCTCAAATCAATATAGATTATGCTTCAACTAGGAATTTACATTATGAAGTTGAATTAGAAAATATAATGAAAGAGAAACAAGAACATGAATCGAATAACAAAGTAGATATTACTACCATTGAGCAACAACTTCAACAGCAACAAAATGAAACTGAAAATACAAAAGAAACGTTTAAATACCAAAATGATTCCATTGTTGTTCCATCCATTATTGAGTCTATTATTGGAAGTAAAAGTAGAAGAGGTTCAATGATTTCAAGAGCTAGTAGAAGAGGATCATTTATCTCATCCAGTAGAAAGAGTTCTCTTAAGGATATAGCTACAGATATTATTGAGGAAAGACAAGGATCTACTTCATCCCTTATCAATGAAATTCCTATGGAAGAATCCCAATTTACGTGTGATTTATGGATCGGTAAAGGTACCAGTAAAGATGAGATTAGAAGAGCCATTGAAATATCAAAATGGATATCTGAATTAATGTCATCTGAAGATCCTTTAGAAGTAAACAAACCCAATAACTTTGGATATGATATAAATGATAATCCAATTTCAGATTTATCCATTAATGGAAATAAATATCAATTAAATCTTATTCAGGAAGGAAGCGAAACCAATGAATTTTGGATGAAATTAGGAGTTGATGTCAATAAAGTAAACAATAATAAAAGAACATTAAAAAAGAAAAATTCAACGACAAAGAAGAACAACTTAAATATTTGTTATGGCAAAGGAACCAGATCATGGCGTATGAAACCCCCAAGATTCTTCAAATGTGACTGTAGTAAAGGTAATTTCTCCGTGAGGGAGATAGAAAATTTCAGTCAATATGATTTATCAGATGACTGTTGTATCATTCTCGATAGTAACTCCCCAGGAAAACTCTATGTTTGGATTGGACGTAACAGTAGTGATGTGGTTCGTAAACTTACACAAAAAAGTGTAGAAGTATGGCTTTCCAACGTTAATGATGGAAGATGGTACAACAAAAACTTTTTAACACTAAGTAAAGATGACAGTATGACATCTCTAATAGAAAGTGAATCACAATTAAGTGGAAATGATGAATCCCTCAGCTCATCCTCAGAATTAATAAATGAAGAAGAAGAAATAAATGAAACTAACGATAAAGCAAGCTGCTCTATTGATCCTGAACAATATATTAAACGTGTGAAAGAAAATAAGGCGAAAAGGGAAGATAAAAAAAATGATGTAGTTGTTGAATATCAAGGAGAAGAGTCTATAGAATTTAAATCATTCTTCTTTGGATGGTCCAATGAGCTTACCAAGAATATCGATTATGATCCAGGAAATTCATACACTAAAGAAATGGAAAGAAAGAGAGCCCAAAGAGAAAAAGAATTAGCTGGTACTGATAAATATTATGAGCCAGTAGTTTATGAACTTCGCAATTGCAATCTAAAATAAAATAAAATAAAATGAAAAAAATCATCACTTTAAACAATAATAATAATAATTTTAAATAATGATTAAAAAAAAATAAAATATTTTATATTTATATATTTTAATCAAATTGTATTAATATTAAATTACTAAATTTAATATAAGATAGTATTTTTTCTTTAAAAAAAAAAAAATAAATGTAAATTAGTTATTATACCAATGAATATATATATAATTTATAAATTTGTTTATATTTATGCTTTTATAGTGATATATCGACAGAAAAAAAAAAAAAAAAAAAAAAAAAAAAAAAATAGGTTAAAAACTTACTATAAAATAAATATATATATATATGTAATATCATATCTATTAATTTTTTATATATATAAAAAATAATTTATAAAAATTATTTTTAATTTTTAATTTTATTATATCCTTATATATAAAAAATGTAAAATAATATTTTATTTTATAAAAATATATATAATAATATTTTTTCTTTTATATATATATATATACATATTTTAGAACAGTAAAAATTAATAATAATTAAAAAAAAAAATTTTTTAAATTAATAAATATAAAAATAATATAAATGAAAATTTTAATGAAAAATAAGAATATACAAATTCTTGTATTACGAATATACATATATTGATTAAATAAAATTTTAAAATTAAATAGTATTATTAAACAAAACAAAAAAAAAAAAAAAAAAAGTAAATTCATGATAAAAAATTAAATAATTTATCTATTTGAAATTAACAATAGTAATAATGTTGTTAATAATAGTAATAATATTGATAGGTGAAAATAGGAATATTAACATTAATGCGTTACTAATAATGTAGTGAATAGGTTAATTTGTGAAAATCGTGTAAATATTAATAATTTTCTGAATAAGTGTGTTATTGATTTATTTAAATTATAAAAAGGAATGGGGATTCTGGTGATTATTCTAAATTACCATCCTTGGTGCGATCTATGGCTCTATTTACAGAAATTAAGCCATAGAGCTAGTACCCGACAAGACAAGAATCACTATTTCGACGGTATAAGGGCAAACTAACCAGGAGTGTCAATGCTGAAAATGCAGTAACACAGACCAGCTGGGTCAATGCCTCTAAAGTAGAAGAAGACCGTAATTTCTTTCATATTTCCAATCCAAACCCTAATTCAGAATAAGAATTACTTTAAACAGAAATATAATAATTTAAAAGTGAGGTTCGTTACATATGAACTTTTTTCTGAATTTATTTATACACTAAGATATAAAAAACAAAACAAATTATTATACCTATAAAGTATATTTGATGGATCATACATATTTCAATACAGAAATATAGTTAATATGTTACATATTAACTATATAAAATACATATTATCATATTATTATAATATATACACTTTATATATAATAAATTACTTATTATTTAAAATTGCATTAAAATATTAATTAAAATGTTAATTAAATTGCAAACTAAAAATACTAATTTTTTCTAACATATTATTTAAATATATATAAATAAATCCAAAATTACAATTAAATAATTAAAAATGAATTAAATCACTGATTAAAAATGTTTAAAATACCCTTTCTTCCTATTCAATTATATAGTTTTGTAGTATAAACCATACATTTACGAATTTTATTATTCAATTATAAAAAAAAAAAAAAAAAAAAAAAAAAAAAAAGTATGTATATATATATATTATAGTATTAAAAATTTTATTATACGATTTTTTTTTTTTTTTTTTTTTTTTTTTTTTGAATTATATATATATATATATTTATTTTTTTTTTTTGTAATATATATATATATATTGTTAAATATATTTATATTTTTATAAAGTTAATTATTATTTGTTTAATTTAAATATTTAAAAGTGATAATTTATTTTATTATAAAAAAAAAAAAAAAAAAAAAAAAAAAAAAAAAAATTAAAAATAATGTCCTTCAATATTTAATTTTTAACATTCTATGAATTAAAATATTAATGAATTTAAAATATTAATGAATTTCAATTTTATTTATATTTAATTTTTATCTATTTATTTGAAGTATATATAATATAATGTAAAAATTTTTGATATTAACAAAAAATTTAATAATATTAATACTAAAATAAATTAAATTAAAATAGCCTATAAAAGATATTATATTTACATATGTTAAGATTAACTAATTATATTTAATTTTAGCCTTAATACACTTAATACTTTTCACTTTTCCATTAGTATTAATTGTATTATTCGAATTCTCATATAGAATAATTAAAAAATTTTAATTTTTTAATATTAATATTTATATAAAATACTATATAAACAAAATGAATTAAAAAAATAAACTAACTTAAATAAATAGAATGAATTATAAATAATAATAATAATAATAATAATAAATGTTAGGAATTGATAAAAAAAAAAAAAAAAAAAAAAAAAAAAAAAAAAAAAAACTAAATTAAATTAAATTAAAAGAATAAAAGAATAAAAGAATCAACCATAAAAAAAAATCATAAAATAAAATTATAATTATAATAATTTATTATCATATCATGATATATTCAAATTTTCGCATATTTTATTTTAAAGTTTTTTTTTTTTTTTTTGTATTTAAATATATATTGTTAAATATATTTATATTTTTATAAAGTTAATTATTATTTGTTTAATTTAAATATTAAAAAGTGATAATTTATTTTATTATAAAAAAAAATAAAAAAATAAAAAAGCCCTTCAATATTTAATTTTTAACATTTTATGAATTAAAATATTAATGAATTTCAATTTTAATTTTAAAATAAAAAATATATATTTATATTTTATCTATTTATTTGAAGTATTCAAAATAAAATGTAAATAAATATTAACAAAAATTTTAACAATGTTGATACTAAAATAAGTTAAAAATAATCTATTAAAGATATTATAAAAAATATTTACATGTGTTAAGATTAACTCTAATTATATTTAATTTTAACCTTAATACACGTAATACTTATTCACTTTTCCATTAGTATTAATTGTATTATTCGAATTCTCATATAGAATAATTAAAAATCTTTAATTTTTTAATGTTAATATTTTATATAAAAAAAAAAAAAAAAAAAAAAACATATATTCAAATTTTCGCATATTTTTATTTTTAAAGTTTTTTTTTTTTTTTTTTTTTATTTATTTAACCATTATAATATTAATATTACATATATAATTTAAATTATTGAATATAAAAGAATTTATAATTAAAATTTTAAAAATAAAAAAATAAAAAATAAAAAAATTAAAATAATTTCTAATAATAAATTATAAATTCCTTACTAATTATTATAACTCGCATATTTTTTTCTTTTGAGTTTTAATTTTTTTTTTTTTTTAAAAAATAAAAAATAAAAAAAAAAAAAAAATTAAAATTAAATAAAATTTTAAATAAAAAATTAAATTAAATAAAAAAAAAATATATGAATATAGTTAATTATAATGAATATTACTTAAAATTTACAGTTTTTTCTTTTTTATTTATTTATTATTTATTCTCTTTTTTAATTATTAACAATTAATATTATAAATATAATTTATTTGCTTATTAAATTATTAACAATTAACATTATGATCATATAAATAGAATTAAATTTATAATATAAATTTCTAACTTTCATATATTTAATTAATAAATGTTAAGTTTTTAATTTCATTTAAAAAAAAAAAGAAAAGTCATAATAATTAACTCATTTTAATTCTTTAAATCTGACATAATTTTCATCATAAAGTTTTTTTCATTTTATTATTATTATCATTATTATTTCTGTTACTATAAATAAATAAAATATAATTTAGAAATTTTGTCTTTGTTTTTTTTTATTTATTATTATTTATAAATAATGTAATAATGAAACAGTAAGATCTCAATTTCAATTCTTTCAACAGGGGATGAGATCTTCTCATTGCTTTACCACTGATAAGGAAATATTTACTCTAATAATGATATTCTAATTTTTTTTTCTTTCTTCATTTCTTTCCTTCTTTCTTTCTTTACTTTCATTACATCAAGAAAATTATGCTAAAGATATCAATAGGAATATCTATGAAATCCACCCAGAGAATAGCATAAATACTAATTAAAATTTTTTTTTTTAATTTTAAAATTTTAATTTATAGTTTTAATAAAACTTTCAATTAACAAATAATTAAATTAATTTGGTTAAAAAATTATATTAAATCTAATTATAATATGAAATTTTATTATTTAAATAAATATATAAATTTATTATTTTTAATTATTTAATTTTAATATAAAAATAATTGAAAATAAATAAAAAAATTAAAAGAAATAATTATATAGAATGATGTATTTATCAAAAGCACATTTAATATATATATATTCAATATCAAAATTATATGATCTAAAATCATATATATGTTTCAATTTGACAAGGTAGGCCTGAGAGGGTTGCTCAAGTACTAGTGCATATCTCATTGGATTGGGTTATACTGGCCTTATTTCAAAGGGAAGTTAGGAATTGGAGAAGCACTCTGAGAAAAAGCGTGCTAAAAAATCTCAGCAATAAAATGTATATCAGAAAATCAAAAAAAAAAAAAAAAAAAAAAAAAAAAAAAAAAAAAAAAAAGTAATTATTTTTATTTATTTAAAATAATAAAAAATAAATTTATACAAAAATTGGTATTAATAATAATAATAAAAATAAATGATAATTTTAATAAAAAATATAAATTATAGATAAGAAAATTTTAATTTTCTTATTAATTATTAAAATATTAGATTAAATATAATAAATATTATATATTATTTATTATTATTATTAATTTTAATAACATATAAAAATAAACCAATTGCTTAACATGATCATTTATAATATTTATATTTTGATATAAACTATGACTAAAAAAGTAAATTTTAAAAAAAAATTGTTAATTCATTTGAAAGGAAAAAAAATTAATTATAAATAATTTCATTATATTTAAATTGATTTATTTTAAAATTTTCATATATTATAATATAAATATAATATATTTTAATATTTTAATGCCTTAAAATATTATATATTAAAAAATATATATGTTATATATGTAATTTTATTCGTAATCTAAATGGTTTTAATTTTGAATATAATAAGAATATATTTCCTTTTCCATAAATGGAAAATACAAAAAAAAATATAGTATATTCGAAAATAAAAATATTATTACTATTAATTAATTCAGACATTTATACATTTTATGGACATTAACAAAAATAAAACATAATATATATTCAAAAATAAAAAAAATTATTACTATTAATTAATCCAGACGTATATAATACAATTTTATGGACATTAATTATAATTATGTTAAAATTAATATCCATAAAATATACTTTTTTAATTTATTAAATTTATTTTTTTTTTTTTTTTTTTTTTTTTTTTTTTTTTTTTTATTTTTAGCATTTCGAGTTTTCAAGTTTTCTTTTCTTTTCATTTAAAATTTTTTTATAACTAAAAAAAAAAAAAGTAAAGAAATATAAAGAAAAAAAATAAATAAAATAAATATAAATTGAAAAAAATTTACTTTTTTACTTTCTTTATTGAAAAGGTTAATTATTATAGACATCTGGAAATATCATTTTAAAGTAAATATTATAATATATTTTAAGCATAAAAACTAATAAATTTATAAATAATACTTTTTTTTTTCTTTCCTTTTTATTGTTATTTAAAATATTTTATTATTGAAAAAGTTTAAAAAAATATAATTAAAAAATAATAAAGTAAATATTAAATAATAGTTTTAATAATAATAAATATATATGTTTTTTAATTTAAAAATGATATAGTTAATATTGAATTTAAGCATATAATATAAGTAATATCAATTATTATAATTTATTATATTAAAAAAAAAAAAGAATAACTCTAAATATAAAATATTTATAGATAACTATATCAAATTTTTATAATATTATTTAGTCCTATTACAAATACCTAATACTAATAGTAAAACTAATACTAATACTAATACTAATACTATTATATAATTTTTATAAATATAAAATAAATTATAAATAGGAATGATAAAATTTATGCTAATTTAGATTATTCTCATTTTCCAATATTTAGTAAGCTAAATAAATTGTAAGTCTTTTTTTTTTTTTAATAAAAATATATATATTTTTTAATAATATTATTAATATATAATTACATATTATATATATATATTTTAATAATTATAACAACAACAATAATATTAATAATAATAATAACATTAATAATTACAATAATGATAACAATAATAACAACAAAAATAATAATAATTACAATAATTACAACAATAACAATGATAATAATAATAATAATAATAATAACAATAATAATAATAACAATAATAATAATAATAATAACGACAATAATGATAATAGACATGTTGAAATTCCAAATATTAATAATGGTATTATACCTTCTCGTTTTTTCGATCAACCTATGCTGGATGTTTTGTATATATTTTATTATATTATTTATAATTTATTTTAAATACAAATTTATATATATATAAATTAAAGTTTTATTAATGTTAATATTATATATATATATATATATTTTATAAAAATAATGTAAAATAAATGAATGAATTAAAAAAATAAAGAATAATTCCAAACTCAAATATTTCAAATATTAAGGATAGTTTAAACAAAGATTGTCCAGTAACAGAAATGTAAATAATATTTTTGTATACTATTATATACACCATTTATTTATAAAAATAAGGTTTAAATATTAAATATATTATTGTTTTCTTTTTTTTTTTTTTTTTTATATAAAAAAATAGTGATGTTGGAAAAAATGAAATAGTTGATATGGTAAATATTCCAGATGGTATTGAAACTTTGTTAAGTATAAATAAAGATCAGATTTAATATAAAATGACAATTTAACGCTTAATAAGCATTAATAAAATAATATATTATTATATATATATATATATTTAAAAAAATAGACATTAAAATTTAATAAAATATAATTTATAATAAATTGAAATATTAATATCATTATGATTTCTAGATTTTTATATGAAAATCCTATTACAAAGATTCCAGAAGAAGTTCCTAATTTAACTGATTTGAACGAATTGTAAATAAAATATAAATTATATATATA